>JALKBU010000672.1:0-28373 GCA_023091735.1 Trichomonas tenax | reverse complement strand
GATAGATATATAGACTGTGCCACTTATACCACTGGATAGACAACTATCAATATGTACATGAAAGTACTTTCAAATCGAAAAAAATATTGATCAGATAAAAAGTTATGAAGGTCGCGGGACTACACCGCAGAAGGAACAATTTTCCCCTTTTCTGCATTATATTCAAGCTTTATAACATTATATCTTTCAAAGAATTATTACCTCACAGATTGTCTATCATTTTCATAATATAAAGTGAAAACATACTTTAAATTTAATTTGTTTATAATATTATTTATATATCCATTTATGAACAGCGACATTTTTCATACTTACATATTGTCAATTTAAATTTATGTTGGATTATGAATTTTATAATTAAAATTCAAAAATAATAGTTTAATACAAAGATCAAAAACAAACAAATTAACCTACATATACGAGCTTCCTATCGCAGTCCATAACAACCATACCTGTTGCAATAAGTGATGCGATTGATGCATCAATTTCTCTTCTTGTTAATGTGTAAGGAGCAGTTTCAACTATGTTGGTAAATACTTCATCAGGCGTACATGAGTTAACTAATTTCAAATGTTTGCATATCAGCAATTCAATATTGGGGCGTCTATGAATGAATAATTCATTGGATCCCAACTTTTTAGGCATTCTAGGAACATATGCTGAAAGCTGAGGGAACTTGTTGACACGCTTCTGTGGTTTATACTTAAATACAGCGATGTACTTGCATGCCATCTTCTGTATCAATCCCATCTTCGTTAATGCAGATACTATTTCTGGAAGATATTTATTTGGAAGTTCACATTCTTGGATTTCTTCGCCATTAACAATGCGTTGAAGAATATACAAATATGGATAAAATCCAACAAAAGAAACACCTTTGTACGTGAAAGTTACTTCATCAATTATTGGAGTAAACTTCAAAGCGCATGTTTCATGCTTGCTGTGGAATTCTTTAAAGAATGCAGCTCTTGCAGCTTCAATCTCTGGCGGAACAGGTAGTTGAGATGTAGGAGGGATAATCCAATGCTGTGGGAAAATAGCCTTGAATTTAATAGGAAATACTTCATTATATTCGAAATGAGGAGCACGAATTTCTTCTTCCATTTTGTCGAATTTCTTGATGTCGTTTGGATCTAAAAAGTCAGTCAGCTTATGTTGTATATATTTCTCAGATGAAGGAGGCTCTGAGAAATATCTGAGTAATCTATTGCAATAGAAGAATGTATAAAAATTAGAGAAACTCGATCTATCTTCAAAACGAGCTAAAATATTTGATACGTCAGCTATTTTGTCTTGAAAATCTTGATCAGTAAGTATGTTGTTATGAATATGACGTGCAGTTAAGTAAATTCCTAATGTTTCAGAATCATTCAAAGCGCGAGTTAATACCAATTGAAGTTTCTTGCTAATATTCTGTGGAACAACATTATCCAAGGAATCAACAAACTTAGCAATGCTAATTAGTTGAGGAATTGTTTGAAGATCAATTGATTTAAATAATCCATCAACTGTTTTTGAGATTTTGTTTGCCCAGAGATGTAGATACTTATCTTCCATTCCTGGAAGTTCAGAATATATTGATGATATCTCTGCTAATGAGTTATAATTGCGATTTTCAAATGCATTATCAAAAATTGTTCTGATCTCGGAGATTATATATGTATTATAAGTTGCATTACGGAATAGAGTGCTAATCTTATCAAATATTCGGCAAGATTTAAATATTTCATCATTCTTTTGAATAATTGATTCTACTTCTTTAATTATTGTAGTTGGATCAAAGGATGGAATTGGATTATGTGATAAGTATGTTTGCGTGTTTATCTCAAACTCAGAAAGAAATTGTTTCTCAATTCCAACTTTGATGAAGAAATCAATCACCCATTGCAGTTTTTTATCTAGTTTTCCAGAAATTCTTATTAAATCAATCTGTTTCATTGTCTCATTTATGATCATTGAAGTTAATTGATCATCATTTGAAAAACATGTGGAAAGCTCTAACACAACTTTCCTTTGTGCAGGGAGACCTTTGCTTTGCCAATTTGCAAAAACATACGAAAAAAATAGTGTTGTTTTCATAATTTTTTGAATTAATTTCTTTAATGTTGCATAACTTGGTGATGAATCCATTTCACTTTTGAAAGAGGTAAACAATTCGTTGGATTTCAATGTTAAATACATATCAATCGCTGTTATCAATTCTTTTCCATGAGTGAATTTCGAAAGTTTTTGGTATATTTTTTCAAATGTGCAGATACTGCTTGTTGATGCCGAAATAAAGAGTGTTAGATTCTCTGAAATCTCATTTAGAAGCTTTTGAAATGAATCACCATCAATCGTCTTGAATGAGTAATGGCTGTAACTAATAGGACGTGAATTGGCACGCATCAGAGGCACCAGCTTCCTCATAAGAGATGCTTCTGGTGTAATGGGTGAAGAAACTAATCTTCCAGTCATACTTTTCAAGGAAAATCTGGCAATTTTTTTCATCATGGAAAAAATTGCGTTAAGTTCACTTAACATAACATATAAACTGTACATCAAAAACAAATCATATCCGTTGTTTAACTTTCGATAAACACCTTATATTTACACACTCTCAAATTAATCGAACAAGCTTGAATATAAATAGAGGTTTTAATTAGATTATAAAGGATGATATCACACAACCTATGATCTTTATTATATCAGAAAAATAAAATATACAAAAATATATGAAAATCTACAAAATGACAAAAATAAACAATTCTAAAAGTCCCAGAATGTATCATCTGGCCTCGTTTCATTTTCTTCAAAGTCACATTGATTTGAAGGTGATAATGGATAACTATCAACTTCACCCATGTGACATGAAAAATCATCTGCGGCAAGTATAGTATCTGTTTCTTGAGACATCTCGCTCAAGCTGCTTGAAAAAACTGTCGGCTCCGAAAAAGGAACTCTGTTTTCCATGCTGTTGGGAGAAGTCCAATTCATTTCTTGTGGCATTGTCTGAATCGTCTGATAAATTTGAGGAAGTGGAATAGTGGGATTTACATTATATTGATGTGATTGAATTCTTGGCGCCATTGTTTGCGCCGCGTACATTGCTGGAATCCTATGACGACTAAGCCACGACCATCTGTTTTTAATTGCATTTGGTGATCTTCCGGGCAAAAACTTCGCAATCTTTGCCCAGAAATTTCCGTTAATTTGTTGTTGCTTAAGTAAAATTTGATCTTCTTCCGGCATCCAGTTTTCTTTATTTAAATCTGGACATAGTTGATTCGTCCATCTCTCTCTGCATTGCTTTCCTGTTCTTCCGGGAACAGACTTAGCAACCAAAGACCAATTACTCATACCATTTCTTTTTACGCTATCTATTAATAATTTATCTTCCTCGGGGGTCCATTTTGCTTTTTTGAAGGCAGGCTCTTTAGTAACCTGCGGCGGGGACTGGGCAGTAAACTTGAACTCAGGAGTCGAGTTAATGCCGATGAACGGGTCAAAGAAATCATTTGTATCACTCATTATTATTTTCTATTTTTTTTGACAATTTTTTTGAAAATATGTTCTACATATTATTTAATATACAGATGACAAAATAGCAAAAGTGACGGCAGGTTAGAACTGAAAATTTTTCAATATCACCTGTACAACAAAACGAGTAATTCAAAATTACAAACTTTTCAAAAAAATTACAATAAAATAAACTTTTCAAATAAATTTTATTGTCTTTGAGTTGAAAATATGAGTACTGCATGATGAATAATTCAATGCGGTTGAAATTTTAGTGTTTTGTGAGCAAATATCATCTGGTGAATGATTAAACTATGCCTTTGATTTGCTGAGTAGAATTTTTTTATTGTGTAGTCTGCAATGGATAAGATTTCGAACGATTATAAAGATTGCCGGAATTAGACATGACAATATTAGTGTCTTTTGACGATGCAGATCTGATATATAGACTGTGCAGATCTTACCAAACGAGAATGACATCGGACTTTACTAAATTTTGATGGAATTTCAAATCATGGACCATGAGTCCGGAATTCGAAAGGCATGATACAAGTTAATACAAAATACATCGAGTGAGTTTAATCATATCTTGATCAAAATTCATCAATTTGATTGAGATCATGTTTGTCCCTCTATAATCTTTCATTAAGTAAAATAGATGAAGGCTAGTAGAATGCAATAATTAACAGTAGGTTACTCATATGATGTGATCGAATATCCTCAATCATACGAATACATCTTCGTGGAGTATTCCATTGATATAAAATAGTCCACACAAACTACTCTATCTTCGATTACAGCAAAAGAACGAGTATTTATTGTGGATGAGAAATAATTTCATAAATGATAGATATGTGATAGAATACAACCAATGGCATTAATGAATTGACAATAGAAAAGTTAGTTATAGATTCAAATATATTATATCATCATGATCATTTGATATATAGACTTACAATGGATAATCAAAAGTTATATTGAAACCAGTTGAAGGATAGACGAGTTCTGAACTATTCGATATCTTATGATCATTCTATTTATTTCTCAAGATAATTTCGACAATTTCGAACTAATGAGTGAGGAGATTGAACAGTTCTTCTTTCAACAACTATCATTCATCTGGAAGACTGTCGATATGCGAAACATCTCGAATTAATGAATAACATTTTTTGAATTAATAAAGTGAAAAATAATCGGATTAGAGCGATTTGCTATTGAAAATTATTTCACATACAAGGAGGCGATAAATTTTAGTATAGATAAATTACAGGTTTATTAAATAAATTGGTTCAATTATATATATTATATTATTATATTATATATTTCATTACTTTTTATTTTGCAGATTATGTGCACTAGATTCGCAATCTTATGACCAAAACTATGCGCAAGCGATTCACCCCGAGACTTCATGCCTGCAGCAAGAAGAGAGTCGAGAATTACGAAATTTACAATTCTTTTTTATTATTTTATCCATTTTATTTGATCAAACGCTAAATCAAGCACAAAAAAGCCTTAAAATCTAAATTATATCACATCAAGTCCCATTATTGAAAGAGGGGACTTCACTGACAAAGTATAACCACTTTTTTTGATACAAAAAATTTTACAAAAAATTTATTTCTATTAAATGAGCTCACTCGAAGTCTTAGTTGCAGCACTCAATGAGTCATTGACCCCATCAAGTTCTCCTCCATGTGAGGCACTCGTTGAGTGCACTGCTTCTTCATTCGGCAAGACATTCATTGGAAATACCGCTCAAAAATTGCAATGGACTCCGGATCAGATAGCTATGTCTGATCAGCTGTTCACGACAACATTCTTCACGCTTGCTTCTGTCAACGGTCTCGTCACTGAGCAAGTTGATCAAGCTGATGTCCCTCAATTAGTTTTCACAACTTCATCTCTCATTACATATATCGAATATTTAACATACATGCTCAACTCGCTTAAATTATTTATTACAGACCTCCAAGCTAACGTTGATGCCGCCATTAAAAATAATATTGATCCGAATGCTTACATTGCTTCCGTTACAGCATTGCATGATTTTGCCCAGCTTACGCAGTACATCGTCATTCACTTTGATACTGAAATTCCTTTGGCTAAAAATGCCATTCAGGTTCCAGCTATCAGCGAGCAATTCAACCCAGTTTTCTCTGCCATTGTCCAGCTGTACAACTATGCTGGCACAATCTATAACGACATCTCCCAGCAGAACGATTCAAGTGGCAATTACCAGCCATTTTTGGATCTCGTTAACCAGCTCATGCAGGTTATTCCTGCCCTTGTCACTATGATCACGCAGATCAAGGATTCGCTCATCAAGACAGTCATTTCAATGTATCCAGAACCAGCATATGATGAATTCCAGCAGCACCTTAAGGGATTCTCAAAGAGCACAGCAATGATGATCTTGATCAACGTTGTTGTCGGCATGTACGACCAGCCAAGCTTCCACATCACTCTCAGTGTTCTTAAGATCTTAGCTGAACAATTACATATCATTGTTTCAAAGATCACACGTATGTTGAGATTCAGAGGTGATTTCGAACCAAGTGTTAAGGAAATTCGCGCCGCACACAAGACAATGACCGAAATCTTCAAGCCACTCATTGAAAACTTGATCCAGACAGTTCCAATGGTTCCAGTTGGCTTCCGCGCTGAGGCAGAGAAGAGCATTGTCGAGTCATTCCAGGCAGTTCAGAACTTCTTCGAGGAATTCCCAACTCGCTTTGACAACGTTCTTGAAGCTATCAAGAAGGACCGCCGCTTCTCTGTTTTCCAGGGCGTCGATGATGTTGCTAACAGCCAAATCACAGCAGCTGCTATCCCACTCATTGAAGCAACAGTCACTCTCGCAAGCCAGATCTTTGGTGTTGAGACAAGCATCGAGAAGATCACAGAGTCCGTCCAGAGCATCTCTGCAAACTACACAAAATTCACCGCATTCATTACAAATGCTATCAACACAGCAGATGACAACGTCTTGAAGCGCCGCTTAACACGCCAGCGTGATTTCATCACAACATGCCTTAACCAGTTCGTTAATGAGTTCAAGACTTACACATCTAACCCAGATAACTTCTTGTTCAAGACACTCGCTGGTGCTTTTACTGCTAACTTCGCTTTATCAACACTCACACTTGATCTTCATCCAATCCTCTCTGCTAAACTCTCCGAAGTTCGCGATCTCTTGATCACAGGAACAATCCAGTTCTACAAGTCCAACCTTAAGGTTATCATCGAGATTCTTTCTCTTTGCTACCAGAGATCAGAAACCCTCGCTCCTGAGGAGAAGGCAAGATTCAACGTCATCTTCCCATTTGTCATGAGCACATTCCAGGACGCTACACCAAAGTTCCTCTCTGTTTCTGACACAAGCAATCCAGATTCATTCTCGAAGTGCCTTCACGAGTCTGACAAAGTTCATAACATCTTAGTTCCATTTCTCGATACACTCAGCAGCTCCCAGGATCAGAGCCTTGCTACAGCCAGAGTTCTCTTGTCTACAGTCGACAGGATTTTGGTTACACTCTCCAGCACATTCAGATATGCCTTGTTGCTCTCCTTCCATGTTGAGTCAAGCACATTCGTTGCTTTCATTATTCCATTCCTTGATATCGTTCAGACATTGTTCGCTGTTCAGACAGATCTCCTCTATCAGAGATTCCTTGCCAACAAGAAGCTAATCGATAAGAAGATCGAGGAAATCAAGGCTGCCTTCGAGACAATGCCACCACTTGGTGTTTACGAAGCATCTTACATGGACTTGTTAACACAGCTGATTCACCCAACATTGGTTTTGTGCTTAACAGTCATCACAGATGCTAACCCACTCACAAAGTCCTCCGGCAAGAACCCAATGTTCAAGAAGTGCAACCAGATGCTTGGCTTATGCATCACAAGCTTGAAGAACTTGTTCGGATTCAAGGCCGCCGCTATTGTTGATAGAAGGTGCCCACTTCCTGCAGCTGCTCTTCAGGGCTACGACATCAGAGATGGTGCTCAGCAAGTTGGCCAACACCTTGGCGAACTCGTTCAGAAGCTCCAGTCCGATCCAGCTTCTACACCAGCAGTTGCTAATGCAATCGCTCGCCAGCTTTACAAGATCTACGAGTCTATGATCCCACAGGCCGAGATGAAGGAGGCTGCCCAGAAGCTCAAGAAGTATGCTGATGATCTTGATGACTTTGTTCTCAAGTTCTCTCTTGGCGATCAGTCAGTCGCTCAGGACCTCGTCCAGACAATCCAGGAAGTTGGATCTGCCATCCAGCATCTTCAGCAATTGGGTCAGACGCTTGTCGACTCTGTCAGCCAAGCAGCTGTCCAGCAGGCTCAGCAACAAACCCTACAACCGGAGCAGACAAACTTCACCCCAGAACAGGCCGCCAAGGTCTTGGTCGAGACAGGCAAAGTCGTCGATTCCAAGGGCAAGGAGATCAGCGAAGTTCCACAGATCCCATCAGAAAAGGAGGTCAACGACATCTTCATGCTCGTCAACAGCAGCCAGGAGTACGAGAAGGTCCGTGGTCCAATGAACTCTGTCGTCGATGCTCTCAAGAAGAAGGTCGAAACCTTCAGAGATCTCGCCAAGCAGTATAACGAGAATCCATCTCCAGAAATCTTAGAGAGAATGAAGAAGATCGCTTCAGAGATCAGAGCGGCACAGGCAGTTATCCAGACCGGCACCAAGTTCGACGAATCAGAGGCTACACCAGAGAAGATAGAGCAATCGCAACCAACACAACAGTCATCATTACAGGATGCTGCTCATTTCGCATTCCTCCTCCAGGCAGCTACAAACGAGAAGTACTCCAACGATTCACAGGAGGCCAAGACACTCCAACAAATCATCAACGAAGGTGTTGCTCAGTTCGCTGCAGGACAACCTCAGGGCATTTCCAAGCTCCAGCTTGTTGCTTTGGCTCATCAGAAGGACATGAAGGAGGTCGAACAGGATGTTGCCAACGATGTCAAGGATGCTGCTTCACGCGGCGATATCCAAGTTCTTGGAGAGCTTATCCCGAAGTTATTGATCGCTGACCAGATCTACAAGGTTATGAACCCAACAACAGCTCAACAGCACTCTGCCGCTACAAACCAGGCCAGAGAGGTCTTGTTGAGAGTTCTCGAGAAGGGTGTCACACCAGAGGATCTTCCAGCTGTTATGGCTGCAGTTGAACAGTTCGAAGCTGCTCTCCATGGTGGTAGCTTCCAGAACAATGCAGAGATTTCCGATGTCCAGCTCAGCGACACCGTTATGGATCTCAACACAGACATCACAACATGCGTCTCCAAGACAATCAACGATCTCAAGAAGCTCACAGCCAACGATCGTGCCACACTCAACACACAAGTCTTCTCGATCAAGCAGAAGTCCATTAGCTTAGTTTCATCAACATTAGTTGCTGCCATTAGACGTGCTGCTGCTCTTGGCAAAGATGATGTCGAAGACTTGAGCAGTGAAGTCGATAAGTTGCTCGAAAACTTGAAGTCCTTCGAGAAGACAGCCAATGATTCACTCACATCAACCAACAAGAATACAGCAGTCAGAAATGTTGGTAAGGTACAGCGTGAAATCACAATCAACTTGAGCACTATCTCCAACTTCTGCGATAACTTCATTGCAATCGATCAGACCCACGATGAGTGCCACACATGTGATGCACTCCAGCTTGTCTTAGCTACATTAAGACTTTCTGCTGTATGCGACGCTCCAGCCACATCCAAGGACTCCATCTTCAGAAGCGTCATTGCTTCTGTTAAGGAGGACTTCACAACACTCAAGGATCGTGCTCTCAAGATGCTCGCAGGCACAGACGATCTTCAGCCAATCACAGATCTCCTCAACGAGCTTGAAGGCAAGATCAATGGATTCAATGGCCAGGCAATCACATTCGATGATGTTATCGAGACTGTTCGCACTATCAACGAAATCCGCGGAGGAATTGATAGCGCTCTCAACACAGAAGTCAAGCAGTACCCAGAGCTCGTTTCCAAGCTTCCATTCAGATTTTCACCAACAGCTCCGAAGGCCTGCCAGCCACGTGCTGTTGCAGACATTAAGAAGGATGTCGATCACTTCTACACACAGCATGAGAAGGCTATCGAGAAGCTCAGTGAAGTTCTTAACAACACAAGATCTTCCGGGGATGAAATCCTTGCTGCACTTACAGAATACCATGCTGCTGCTAACAGACTTCTCCAGAATGCCGAACAGATGCGCAACTCCACATGGAACCCAGCTTGCCAGTCTCGCCTTTTGTCATGCCACACAAACCTTATCTCTGTTGGTGATGCTGCCATCGATGTATGCAGAGCCAGGTTCCTTGCTCAGGACAACTGGCGCAATGACATCGTTGCTTTCATCGAGCAAGCTAATGAGGCTGCGCAGAACGTCAAGAGTGCTGCCCAGGATGCTTACGATGCCGTCCAGCAAGACTTGAGCGCTACAAACGAAGCCGAGAAAGAACTCATCATTGCTGCCCAGAACATTCAGCGTTCACAGGGCCGTCTCATGTCATTCAAGTCCCAGGCCGAGGACCAGAAGGTTCAGCGCGGTGCTTCCTACATCGGTGTTGAAATCATCGATGTTTCTGCACCAATCTTGAACACATCTGCAAGGCTCATCGAAGCTGCTCAGGCTCAGATGAAGTACTGCCTTGCTCGCAAGCCAAACCTCGACAACCAGACAGGTATGATCAACACAGCTCGTAACTTGGTCGATTCCCTCGATTTGATCATCGTTGCAGCTGAAGCCATCGTTAACAACGATCCAGATGCTATCAACAAGGTTCTTGCTGCCTGCAATATCATCTCATCTGCTATCGCCCACTTCCAGGCCGAGTGTCGCCAGAAGGAAGGTTCTCTAGAACTCAATGATGTTATCCAGAAGATCACAGAACAGATCCAGGAGACAATTGTTCATGTCCGCAACTTCGGTGAAACAGCTCAGCGCAAGCAGGCAGAAGAGGCAGCCAAGGATGTCAAGCAGCCATCTCGTGCTCTCAACAAGATGATCGAGAAGCTCAACGCTGAAGCTAAGGTCGTCGAAGCTAAACGTGCTCTTGAAGAGGCTGAGAACAAGCTCAAGCAGGCTCGCCAGAAGAAATAAATAAAATAAACGGATTATTTAATGATAATTAAACTCAAACACTTTTTCTTATCCAATAACACAATAAAAACAGTATACAAAGATTTCTAATATCAACAAACAAGTTTATTAGTTATCAAGGCTGCGATTGATTGCATTAATAAATTCAGCCTGAGAAATAGATCCAACATTGGTAGTGTGGATATTAAAATCGTTTGCGCAACCACGAACGGTCATAATTATTTCACCCAACTCATCAGGTGACAAATCTTCATCTAATTCTTGAGCAACGTGTGTTAAATCTTCTAAAGATATGTTGTTGTCTGAATCTATGTCCAAGTTGTTGAATGAACGTATTAATTGTGCCTGCGTCTGCGGCTCGTTGATTTTTTCTAGAATAATTTCAGTAAATTCGTTGAAATTAATTCCATCATCTTTTGGACCGCTTGTTTCTCTTGCTTCGATGTTTTTAATCATTGTGTGCAACTCATCTAGTGTTGGATTGAAGCCCAAAACTCTCAATGCAACTCTGACTTCGTCAGGAGCGATTGTACCTCCGCCATTTTTATCGAATAAGTTGAAGGCCTTCCTCAGCTCTTGTTTTTCTCCGTCAGTGAGAACAAAATTATGTTTGCGAACGTGATTATTTTTCATTTTGATTTTTTTTAAATAAAGGTGACATTATTAAAAAACGTCCAACGAAAAGTGACAGAATAAGATTACTTAATAAGGTTAATATTTCAAATTTTTAATCTTCTATTTTTCTGATAATTGTGTTAGTTTTAAAACTCTAAACTACTATCACTAATAGACTCCTCCAAATGAATTATATTGATTATGGCAAAATTCGGAAATATTATATAGATAACGAGTTATGATAAGTATAATGTCATTTTATTTGAGACTAAAATGGTGACATTAAGTGTTACTTTAGAATGGGATCCAACGTCACCTCATTCGCTGGAATTCAAATATATACCAACAGCCGGAGACGTTATTAAACTTTGCGAAGAGAAAAGCTACATAGACACAAATTTATATAAATATGCAAATGTAAATGGTTACTTAGCCTCAGAAAAGATTACCGAGAAAAGCATTTTAATCACCAATGATCCAACAGGCAACATTCCGCGCCATTCAATATTAAATTGGATTTTTCCAATAATTTTTTGGACGTTTCTATCTATTCCATATGTTCTCTATAAATATGGATGCTCATTGGAATCAATTTCCATTTCTATTGTAGTTATTACTGGCGGTTTTGCTGTAATTTCTTATATTCTTTCTCTAGAATCAATATTTTATCCAAAGAGACAATCGTGCGAACTTAGTGCATTTGAGATATTCTACATTTTATTTTTCATCACATTCTCTCCAACATTTGGATTCGATGATATTATTGAGTTTACTGATTCTTCATCATCATCAGATGAAGGCTAATACAGTTTTACATGAATCCTTTTTATTATTATTGTTCCCATTTTTGCAATATGATTTGTGGATGTTCATTACTTTGCTATATTCGAATCAAAGCATAATGGGATCCAAACACTGCTCAAAAATACATGATCTAATCAGGTATTCTTGAACAATGCAGATTTTTGATGATTATTTGTTTTTGTTTGTTAATTAAATGCCTATATAAAATATTATAAAGTTCCTATAGCTTACCACAACCATTAACTTTTTATTAGAATATACCAATAATAATCGGGTGATTGAGTTATAAGTCACAATCCATTGTTTTTGGACCTACTGAAAAAATGCGATTCAATAAACATGGTTTTTAAATTGAATTTACGAAAAATCGCGAAAAGTTTATTAATTGTTTTCAATACGAAAATGAACTTAAACTCTTGATACTAAACCCACACGCTTGCATGTGTGGTCATTAATTATTGGAAATAATGAAATTGTATTAATACTGTTCAAAAATATATTTCTATGCTAACAAAGTCTACAGCTTATCAATGTCTGTCTCTGGAAGTGTAAATTGCTGATTTCTTTCAAAAACATTTAATATTTCGTTAATGAACTCACTTTTTGCAATAGTTAGTGATGAGTCATTCATGTACAGATCGATCAGTTCATCTGCAGGAAGTTGCTGTTGCTGTGGAGTTAAATTTTGGAGAAATGTACGAAATCCTTCTACGAATGCTTCATATTTTGAGAAGAAGTTCCTATCATTGGATGTAGCTATCTCAAGCTGCTCAAAAAGCTCATTTTCTTCCAATGTTTCCCAGTTATTTGGGTCACTTTTCATTTAAAATAAATGATATTATTTTTCCATCAAAAAATGAAAAGCTCTGTTTGATTATTTAATGTGGGTTGACACTAATAATTCCCCCTTAAATTCAAATTGAAAAGCTTTGTTTGAAGAATTAATAACTTAGGGGTATTAACTTCATAACCCCAATTATATTATGGAAAGTATTAAAGACGCGTTCAATCAGAAGGAAAACTATCCAGAAATTCTTCTTATTGTTGCTGTCGAAGACAAAGCAACAGATGCAGAGACATTTTGGAACTCAATTCCTGTTAAATCTACAATTCCTCCAACAGCGTTGATAGAAAGAATTAAAATTCCCGAAGAATATGCTAAGTTTGAGTTCTTCTCGAGAAAGTATGAGATAATGAGCACGCCAGGAATATATGTTTTCGGTCCCCATTCATCGATTATTTCACATCAATGGGTACGAAGCTATCCATTGCCAACAGACTTCGCGAATTACATCAATAGCATCAACTATGGTGCTTTCGAAGGTGATGAAGAATCAACATCGGAAAATAAAAGACGAAAAATCAGAATTTCTGTAAGAATGGATGATCAGTTAGTTTCACAGGATTTTGAAGATAATGAAACTATCGGAGCTCTTAATTTATGGCTAGAATCAGCTATTGGTCCAGACCACACATATACAATTGCACACTCAAAAAGACCACTTCCAACAGATAAAGATATGCTAATTACAGATGCTATAGGACGTATCCCTGCTGCGCTTTTAAGAATTAATGATCGCAATATTATTCCTCCATCAAATTTAGGTCAACTACACAATGGATCATGTTGGCATATATTTACATCAGGTATATTCACATTTTTGTCATTCTTCAATCCATTCGCTGGCGAAGGAGATCAGGAATCATTTTGGGAATATCAGCCTTCATCAAATCCTGACATTGCACAAGTTATATTACAGAATATGATGAGCTAGTTAAGCTATTTGTTATGATATGTTATGATAAAAATATGTTTTATATATCATTACAACTTATTATATTACCTTTACTCAGTTAAAAGGCAACACATTGGATAGAAATAATATGCTGATTGATTAATTTTCTTCAAATTTTCATTTTTAAATTTATTCAAACCATTCATTCATTTCTAACTACAACATCATAAATCATAGAACATTGTTCAATTAAGCCGTTTTCAAGTCAGCCCCAACAAATCTGCTCATATGAAATGCATTATTGAAATCACTTGAATTTTTATTCCATTTGAGGATACCATAAATTCTGAACGCATTTGCGATTTTGAAATTGGTCAAATTTTACCATTCTCACATTAAAAAATTTACAACCGTAAAGATTTCTCTGATTCTAACACACTTCATCTCTTTATTTTGAACTTCAGTACAATAATATTTAGATTAAATAATTTCGTAATGAGTGAGAATTTAAGTATTTGACATATTGGGTTTTTTGGCTCGATACTGTTAGAAGAAGATTAACCTTTGTTGCTAAGTTAAAAAGTTGTATTTCTTACTTATATTAATACATAATTCAAAGTTATAGAATAACATTAAATGATTTATAGTCTTAAACAAACATAATTTTTTAGTGATCATTATTAACACTTTGAACAACTTGGTCCACAAAGAAGTTCTGGAAATATCTTTCCTTTTGATGTTCATCGAAAATGTTGTTTAATTCGAATTTATTGAAAATATATGGCGGCTTTGTCGAAATATTATTTCCAATGAATTGGAAACGAAGCTCTGGTGACCATTTATACAATGAATCAGCCAAAAGAATTGCTTCTCTTAGATTGAAAATTGAAGTTCGAAAGTTCGATGTAACTAATGAGTACAAATCAGGAGCCTGCCAAATTGTTCCATCGATCATGTAATACTGCGCAAGGAGTTGTTTTGTAAGCTCTCCATCGTCATTAATTGTTGTGAGAATTTTAGAAATAACAGAAAGACCAGTATAAATAGGATAGTCTAAATTAGATTCTTTGTATATTTCTTCCTCTGTATCCAAAATCTTCTCAGCAGGTGGATTTTTAGGATCTAATGTTTTCAAAAACTCTGGCTCTTGGATTTGGACATACGTAAGCCTATAAGTTACACCGTTTTCTCTAAATAAGTCTGTAAATTGATCGTATCTGTTAACTTGCTCATTTAAAGATGTTTTATCATAAAATGGGCTGTTATTGAAGTAATTAGTAAACAGGTTTCTGATTGTCAATGCATTGAACTGCAAGAAGCCGTCATCTCTGAAGGCCATTGACGCTGTTTCTTGAGGAGAAGGAACAGACATTTGTTATATGACACTTTTGGTATTAACCTTATACTTCATCTTCTCCAGAACTCTTTATTGAACTATTATCAGGCAACAAGGACAAAGTTCTATATTATGCTGTGGTAACATTATCGATGTATAAAGTTATTTTATGTTTTCCAAGAAACATCAAACATTCGTTCAATAAAATGATGAATTATCATTAACATTGTGTTTAAAGCTTTGAAATGCTTAACATATATGAATTCTGTTAGATCCTACACATTATTGCATGCGTTAAGCTTTCTGAAGCCGATTTTTTATAATTATCAATCACGTTGATTCAATCGTTATAAATTTTGTTAAATCAACTCGTAAACACTTGATTTCGATGTTCCAACTAGACTAAATGATTAAACACGAAGTATTTCAATGCACCGGTGGAAATGATGAACTCAAAACAATGAAATGTCTTTGTAATTTTCGAACAATTCTTCCCCACAAAAAAGTGCCAACTATGTTTTCTCCAGTTAATGATTAAAGTCATGGGATAAAGGGGCAAACGCTGTTTTATTTAGGAAATATTTTAGGTTATATAGGCTCTACATAGCATTCTAAAGCTATATACACCACAATAAATTTTTCCATTCAAAATAGGGCAAACGCGTAAAATCAACAAACGTTTAAAAATTGTTATCGTCCAAAAATTTTTATGGAACTTTCGCACAAGTTACCCCAAAGACTCATCTTCTGATAAAGAATTTGAGTTCCATGCAACTCTGCAGGCACCTGCATATAGTACGTGGATGCTTATGCAGGAAACGCAAGGGTCAGAGAAGTTAATATCCGTATTTGCTCTTGACTAAGTAGTCAAACACGATAATCACGACGTAGAGCTTAGCCAGTGCATGCAGCAGAAGCCTTGGATAGCTGCCGCCACTTGAAAATACACGCTGCACGATCTTGCTAACTTCGATACAAATTAGGATGAACCAACCGAAATCATGCATATACAAGAGCATTGTTTCCGAATGCAATGCTGAAACGCAGCTCAATCTTCGCCAGATTGGTACAAGTAAGGTAATTAAGGTTTGTCAATGCTAGGGCAACCAAAAAACAGCACCAAATGCAAAAAGAGTGAATAGCAGTAACATGCAATTCATGTATATTGTACTTGCTGAATAATATACAACTTTATAACATAATATTGAAATTAAAAATATTATAATATTGAAATTAAAAATTTAAGCTTAGACTTTATTTCATTATATTAGTTTTAGAATGATGTATACAGATCAAAGGTAGAGTTTGGAGGCTTAATTATGCTTCTATGAGGGCATTTGCCCCTTTATCCCTTTTTTCTCTGACTATCTATATTCTATACACTTATTTAATATCCGATTAAACTTGCGAAATTACTCATAATTGGATATGGATAACAATGGTAAAGAAAATAACATGCATTAATAGAGGAATTTTCGAGAAAAAGTAATTTTAAATTTTTCAAATTAAATCGACTTTATCTCTTGATGTAGTGACTTTTACTTCTTAACTTAAACGTAACATGAACCTACCTTTTCGTTTTCTATCTAATTATTATAATTATTTCGCATTTACTTCGTTTTTTTGTAATTTCATATCATAACATTTCGACGAATTTTAGACATTTCTTATGCTCATCCATACATCTTAGCATCTTCTTTAACAAAAGACTACAGTCGGAAGGTCAGAGCATGGTGTTGTCGGTGACGACCTCATCTTGATCTCCGCCTACCATAAAATGTGGAGTTGTCCTTTGTGGCTTTTTCTATATACTATACACACATTTAATATATCATTCTTATCATTAAATCGAAGAACTAAATTTTAAAGGATTTTTTGTGATACTACACGACAAAAAATATATTTACATGTCATATTTTACATTTACAAAAAATATCTTGCTCAAACAAAGCCAAGCTCAAGCTGAAAACTATGGTAGCTAGCAGATAATCCCATTGAATGTAGTGGAAGTTATATTAACTTGAAGATTTTAAAGTGTGATTATAATTTAAAATCAAACAAGACGATATACTAGTATTATTGTACTTTTCTGGAACTTTTTGCCTTAACTTTAGCATGTCCTTGTAGGAGGCCTCCACCTTTCTAGAAAAACTGACATTTGTAAAGTATCAGATTGGCCATACTTAATGTAGTAAACAAACAGCTTTTAAAAACCAGGAGAGATCAAGCATTAATAAATCAATGACCTCTACAATCAACAGATAATATAGCCACTCAATCAATTACTTCCATTCTTAGCAGAAATCTTCAGCAATCAATCAATTACCTCAATTCTCAGCAGAGATCTTCATCAATTAATCACGTATCTCTGCTAGCTTTCAAATTGAACAAAAGTTAAGATCGTTATCCTATAATCCTAGTTCAATTTTGCTAGGATTAGAAAAACTAAAAGAAACTATTAACATCGCTTATAAAACAAGCGATGTTATTATGAAGACTATTATCGATCTTCATTTACCGACGGATGTTGAGATACAAATCATGAAGGAAATTACATAATTTATTTACACACATGCTCCAGATGAGGTAGTAGAAATGTGGAAATAAAAAATGAACTAAATTAAACTTACTTATAAATTGGAATAAATAATTTTACTTATCAGATTTTTATTGTTTACATGACACTTTTGACATGTAAACTTATCACTTTTCTAGAAAGGTAGATAACTTTCCCTGTAATTTCACTTTTCCAAATACATCTTCTGTAAAATTCGAAGGTTTTATCACAAAAAATAATTTTTTTAAAAATGTTGGCCTTCTTAATGGCTAACTCCGCTGCATGAGCTTGCAGAGGCATCAATCATATGACGGCAATACAGATTTATAGAACACATGAAATCCACAACAGAAATATTCTTCAATATCTAATTTTGTGAATTGAATCAATTTAATTTTCGACTTTACTTAGCTCTCCTCTCCTTGCTCAGTTTTGCATCACATGCCATACATCATACTACTCTAACTACTCATTAAAACTCATTACATTTCGAGACTGAAATCTCATTGTATTAGATTTTCGCTTCAAAGTTCGGCATTATATACACATACATGAGCATAGTGATATATCGAACTCTCACTCCAAATTATTTTTTTGGTTTACATACCAATTTGACATGACAAAATTTTACATGACATATAATAAAGTTTATTTGTCTAAAAGCACCTAACATCAAAATGCTTATTGGAACACACGTTTTTCTTTTGGGAATAAACATCCCTGTGATGTGCATGGCCATCTACTTCAGTGTAACCTGCGTTTAATCAATCGAGCGTCGAATGATAATTTTTCCCAAGTACACAAACATTAGCATCTCACATGCTTACCTTCAAACTGAGCTCCGCAGGATGGAAATGACCAAGGAAGATTTTCCTATCGATATTCACTGAAAAATTACAATAAAACATTGAATAACACTTAACGCCTCCATATATAACATGGGATCGCTCACGAGGTTCTCGTTGATTTTATTAAAATGCAATTTTTCCAAAATTCTTTAAATCTTTTCAAAAACAATAGCGTAGGATTTTCAAGCAAAATGAAGATATTCTAGGGGAAGAAAAAGATGCATTGTGTTTTGAGCAGGATATTTCTATGAGCTCAATCAAAATAATTGAATACCGTTTAAAGACATATCAAAAAGGTGACGCTTCAATTCACTTTCAAATGCTCGCCTCGATCAGCAGGAGCTACGGTCAATTGAGACCAGATGTTTCGAAAACCCTCTTCACAGGAACAAAATGGTCACCAGAACACGACAAGTATGAGATCCCAAACCCAGATGAGATCATCAATGAGAACGAAATCAACGAGGCCCTCGTTGAGACCCGCGATTATGGCAAGGATAAGGCGAGAGTACGCGCTATCCTTGAAAAGGCAAGAGATCGAGCCACTCTTAAGGACGCTGTTGCCGGACCATCCGAATTTTTGCTCGGTTTGTCCATCCAGGAGGCTGCCACACTCCTCAACGTCCCGATTGAGGATTCTGGCCTCATTCAGGAGATCTACGACACAGCTTTCTTCATCAAGAACAGAATCTATGGTAACAGAATCGTTCTCTTCGCTCCTCTCTATGTCGCTAACTATTGCCAGTGCTCATGCACATACTGTGGCTACAGAGGCACAAACACAACCATCGAACGCTGCAAGTTGACGCCAGAGCAGGTCAAGAAGGAAGTCGAAGTCCTCGAGATGATGGGACACAAGAGAATCCTCATGCTCACAGGTGAGCACCCAACTTACACATTCGACAACTTCTTAGAGGCTCTCAAGGCTGCCTCCTCCGTCAAGACAGACAAGTCTGGTGAGATCAGAAGAATCAACGTCGAAATCCCAACACTCTCTGTCACAGACTTCAAGCGCCTGAAGGCTCTTGGCTGCGTTGGCACATACACACTCTTCCAGGAGACATACCACCGTAAGTCATTCAAGAAGTTCCATCCATATGGTCCAAAGGCTGACTACGATTACAGAATCACATGCATGGATCGTGCTCAGATCGGTGGTATTGATGATGTCGGCTTCGGTGCTCTTCTTGGTCTCTATGATCACAAGTTCGAAGGCTTAGCTCTTCTCCAGCACGCTAAGCACCTCGATGAGAAGTTCGGCACAGGCCCACACACAATCTCATTCCCAAGAATCAGACCAGCTACAGGCACACCACTCTCCGAGCATCCACCGCACGTCGTTAACGATGATGACTTCAAGAGACTCATCGCTGTCCTTAGATGCGCTGTTCCATACACAGGTATGATCATCTCCACAAGAGAATCCGCCAAGATGAGGAAGGAGTTGCTCAAGATCGGTATCTCACAGATCTCTGCTGCTTCATCCACAGAAGTTGGCTCCTACAACAAGAACACAGATGGTAAGAAGGGCCAGTTCTCCATCTACGATCACAGATCCGCCGATGAAGTCGTTAGAGACTTGATGAAGGATGGCTACGTCCCATCATGGTGCACAGCTTGCTACAGACTCGGCAGAACAGGCGAGGCCTTCATGAAGTGGGCCAAGTCTGGTGAAATCCATAACAACTGCCATCCAAATGCTATGTTCACACTTGCTGAATACTTGATTGACTATGCTTCTGAGGAAACAAAGCAGATCGGCTGGAAGCTCATCGAGAAGGAGATCCAGAACATCACAGATGAGAAGAGAAGGAAGGCTACAATTAGAAGAATTGAGTTAATCAAGAATGGAAAGCGTGATCTTTACTTCTAAAATTCGAGGTGAACAAATTCTAGAATAAATTTTAAAGTTTTTCAATTATTAAGTGCCATCTTTTCATTATCTGTAACTCTTCGTCAAAATCAAAATGTGACATTGTAAACTATTCAATTCATCCTGCGAAAAGTGGAATCACCCTCACGATTTTCGAATAAAATCCAAAAGAGATATCGAGAAAATTTCGCGAAATTTGTATCATATAGCATAAGGCAAATCGTCTCCTGCAAAAATGAAAAAATCGTCACCGATCTAAAAGTGTTTATATATGTTGATTTTGATAAAGGTCAATATGAATATACTATTCAAAGAGCTCTGGAACTAGAAAATGATTCACATTAAGTTGGGTATTATACCTATGCCTTTTTACATGGTTATTAGCTTGAACATTATATAAGATATTTTTCAATCAAACATCAGAATTACCCAATTCCAAATTTCCAAACATAGATCAATTTCAATTTCTCCGCATTGTTACAATACACACTAAATCGCATAGAAAAATTAAATCAAACGCTACATCTAAAAGCACATTCTATCAATTCTATATATTGCCATAAGCCAATTAATTAAATTAACCAAAATTCAAAGCAATATGAGATATTTGATCAAATATCTCATATTGCTTCAATTTCAGGATTGTTCGAGAAAAATCAATTTGAAATTAACGAGCTAACTGATCGAACATTACGTTACAGCATGCATTTGTTGATATATTATACCAAATAAATTTATTTAAGCCTCAGGGATTGGGATCTCGCCGGAAGCGATCTTCTTCTGAACTTCCTTTGGATCCATTCCGTCAACACGAGCACCCATCGCCTGCGCTGTACCCAAAACTTCCTTCACTGTGCCAGCGAGCTTGCGAGCGCATGACTTCTCACGCATTGTGCGTGCGATGTCGATGATTGTGTCAAGGGAGAGAGAGCCGCTGTGCTTGACAGCCTTGACTTTCTTGCGGTCGCGGTGTGGCTCGTTGAGAGCAGCGATAAGAAGGGTGGAGGTAGAGTTCTCGACTTCGACCTTGAACTCACGGTTCTGAACCGTGATCTTAACTGTTGCACGGAATCCCTTATACTTCTCAGTGGCCTTAGCAACTTCCTGAGCAACCTTTGGAGCTGGGACACCGAGTGGACCGAGCTTTGGAGCAAGCTTGGATGTGACACCGGTTTCACCACCCCAAACACGGCATTTGATGATAACAGCCTGATCAGCCATAGATTAAAAAGGACAGACCATACATCTCAATTTTTGTGAAGTGTGATAACCCTCATTTATATAACCTTATTATATATTTATATACTCCCACCAAGCAAGCATTTTAGAATTATTTCAGGAAACCCCATATACGTGCTAACTTAATAGCCGCAGTATTGAACAATACTATGAACTGGTACATTTTTGTCCTTCAAGAATTTGTAGCAATATTGTCAAAATATCTTCATTGAAATAATCAATAGGAACTGATTAAAAAGAACATGAATGATATAAATACAATGCTGAACAATTATACTATATGAGCATAAGGTTATCATCCATATATAATGATAAAAAGTTTTATTCAGCTTCATTTTTGTAATGCTTCTCATATATCACTTTGTGTTTGTTTTTATTCCTGACACGTAAATTTTTTATATGTCAATATTTTGAAAAATCAAATATGGAACAGCGATTGGAGCAATTAAACGAACAATGCAGCGACCCGCAAGTTTTAGGCATTGTTAGCATTCACGATGAATTAAAATACGCTTGTAAATTTCGTTCAAATCAAAAAGTTAGACTCTTATCTCATCAACAAATGACTCACGAATATCCTCTCGCTTTTGCCACATTCCTGGAGAAGCAAATCATACTTCAAAAGCCAACAAGTGATTAATTTTATACATTCAATTTTATTTTTTGTTTAATTTAGTTATTAATTACTCAGTAATCTATTTCAAAGTTTGAATGCATTACAGCCTTTGATAGATATAATTAAGATTCAATTAAAATATTATTTTCGATAATATCCACGTTAAATAATTCCACCAAGTTATGCCCTCAAGAATACACTATCCATGGGAATCATAACCATATCATATTTAATAAACATTGACATAGTATATAATATAACAAATTTATAAATTGTTTGTTACAGATATTCTATCAAAAATAAATATTATTCCGAAAACCACTTCCGAATAACATTTGCACATTCAGTACGTTTGGATTCTATTGCGACTTGAAGTGCCGTTGTTCCATGAATATCAACAATGTTTTCCATTTTTCCTGTATTCAGCAATGCTTCGGCAATCTCAGTAAAGCCAAATGCTGCAGCAAAATTAAGGGCAGTCCAGTTTTCATTTGTAACAATATTTAGATTCGCTTCATTTCGATGAGCAATATAATTAACAAGTTTCATACTACGAAGAATGACTGCGAAATGGATGGCAGCGTATCCTTTCTGAGCTTGGAAATTCAAATCTGATTCTCTATTTACTAGTTCCTTAATTATTTCCAGATTATCATTTTTTTGCAGCATTCAATAATGGTGAGTAACGATCAAACATGTTCAAGTTGATACCTTCATATTCAAGAAGCATTTTAACTGATTCTGTATGGTTCCTCTTGATTGCCAATACCAAAGGTGTATCAGTATTATCATTGATTGCATTTACATCAATGCTAAAAATTTTCAAATAATTTATAACAACAAAGTTGTTTCTTGCTGCTGCAATATGCAGAGCATTGGAATTATTCTTATTTATTGTTTCTGTTGATATTCCATTTTGTAGTAATAGCTTGAAACTCTCCAAATCATTGTTTGAACAAGCAGCAAAATACGCTGAAGACAAATTGCAATTCTTTTTGTTTGAGAGCAACCATAAAAAGAAATCAACTTTATGTAATAAAATGCATGCTTTCAGGGTATCTGAAAAGTCCATATCATCAAGAATATCAATTATTGTTAAATTTACTCCGGCAATTGCAAATTCTTGCAAACTTTGACCTTGCTGATCAACAATTGTCTTGTTTGCATTATTTAATAGAATGGAATTAAAACACTTTATTGATCCAAAGTGTCCTGCAGTTTATAACAATGTTGGATGACTTTGTACTAAAAATCCGTGTGAAAGCAGTTTGGAGATATTGTTTTGTTAAAATCAAATTCAGGATTCGCTGTATAACTCGATAATTTATTAACATCATCAGTTTTAATGGCGTAATAAATTCCACTTTGTTTTCCATGGTCCTTTAGTGTGTTATAGTGCTCCCAATTGTTTTCTTTCACTTTATCGACTTTTGAGAAAAAAGCTCGATGTCCACACGGAAAATCACTAGAATAACCGACATCAAGCTTTTGAAGAATATCATAATGATTATCTAGTAACTCTTTATAAAACCAGATATAAAGTAATTTGTTTGACTGTAATCAGGAAAATATTGTTCAATTAAATCAAATATTTCATGAATATCGTATATTTTCTCTTTAAATGCTATGTACAAAAATCTAATTATAGGAACTTGTTGCAAAAATTGCATTGAAAGATGAATATAATCAAGAATTGTTTTTAAAATTCTTGATTTATCTGTTCTAGATGTCATTTCTATTAGCAATGAGATATGGTAATCTATGCTATTATGTTTGATAGTTATAAATCGAAATAGTGTTTAGATAATAAACTTGATCATCATTTGGTCTTCGAATAATTGATGCTCTTCCATTTTATTCAAAAATACTATGATATATGTGATAGTTGCAATTAAATTTTGGATCTCAATACAAAAATCAAAGTTATATTTCCACATTCAAAAAATATGTCAATTTTTTTAGGTTAGTAAAATAATAGTGATTCATATGGAGATATGGCGTGTGTGATTGGTGAATACAATATCATTAGCTTATGCCATAGTCTATCTATTACCACATGACATCCGGCGAGCTGATGGCTCAATCGTCCGATAAACGCATTTTTTCTGTAAAATTTGTAAACTATTCAAAGGTAACCTTTTTAAATGAATATGGGAAGGTTCCCTAAAAATAATTTCATCCCCTGTCTATTTCATACTCCCCCTAATGGGGAATGGAATCAAGCATGAAGAGAAAATATTGACTAAAATCAAGGAAATCATGCAAAGTTCCAATGGAATCATCAGTCAGGATCAGGTCGTGCAGGTTATTTCGCAGTTTTATTCGCAAAATTACAGTGAATTAGGAGGACTATCTGCAATAACTCGATCATTAAATCAGCGAGGTATAGCAACGAAAGTAAAAGTCAAAATACCATCGTCCTTCACAATGAAATCTTCAACTTCTAAGCACGCCCCTCCACAACAATTTATAACAGTTTTTGTGGATTCTTCAATTTCCGCTGAAAAGAGATCCAAACTTATCGTTGATTACATTAAAGACTCAATACACACATTAGCACCCACATTTCACCGAAGTGTTTCACGAGAAATTTTAGCAGAGAACACAGAAAACATTCCACGAAAAAATCTACCAGACACAGAATTTTTCTCTGTCAAGCATCGTGCAATGCTGCTGCATTTATTCCTTATACACAATTTTCCAAATCAGAAGTTAGATCTCAACAAATTATTAGCAACAATGCCAATAGGACTCGCGCTTCAGATATTTAGGACTATTGATCCTAAATTTTTTTGCTTGCACCCTTCTATTATTGTTCCATTCCAACAAGATAAATTATTAGAGCTTAATATGCTAATTGCAACATTAAAACCACCATATAATCCTCTTATAATAGACGGCGTTGTCCAAACCAAAGCAGAAATACAAATTCAAAATTTAGATTTCTTGAAATTATTTAATTTTAGATTAGATCCATCATCACATCTCCACTATTGGATATTAGTTAATTCTCTCTTTAACTTACCTATACAGAAGTTCCCAATCACTGTAGTTCAACGTTTTGAGCATTATTTGAACTCAATTTATAATGATGCGGTTTTATTCTCACTTCCTTTCTTCCCGAGAGATGTCGAAGAAGAATCATATAAAATCAACGTTCCGCCAATGGTGCTGTCCAGTTTCATACAGAAATTGTACAAGAAAAAGCTGAGAATCATCAATCATCCACGAAAATCATATTTAGAGTCGCACTTATTTCCGTCAAGTGGAATTGCTTCAATGATTGTTTCAGGAAAATCTGCACTTCCATCTCTTGAGTTTTCTGCACCAGAATACTTTGCAGGAGAAATCGAGACAGATAATTCAATAGAATCAATTGCAAAGCTTTTCCTTGCTTCAAGACTATCTAGTGATGGTTACATTATGTCCAAAAGAGCTAATTATGAATTACTCAGAGAGAAAGCGAATGTGTGGATCAAAGATAACTCAAAAATTTCCAACTTTACTTCTTCTTTGCTTAATGAAAAAGTTTTTGTATCAATTTATAATATTGTAGCTTCCAATATCATGATTGCATTTCACGGCCTTAATTCTGGAGGTGATATAAATGTTTCAGCATCGGAGATTAATGATTTATACACAGTATCAAAAAGAATCACAAGTTTGTCAAAACCAATCTCCATTGCTTTCGAGTTTTTGAAATCTGTTCTTAGTGACACAGAACTAACAAGAAACGAAACCCTTTCTGTTCGCCAATTGTGTCATTTGAAGCAGCGACACATCGGAAAAGCTTCATGGGCTCTTGCAGCGCTCGGAATAGTTTCGACAAGCAACAAAAAAGTTTTTATTTCTTTTCCAAAAAGTGATTATTACTTCGATGACTTCTATATAATGAAATCTTCGGATACAGTTATAACACCACGGCCTGCTCATTTCTTTTGCTACTTTTCCAATGACAGGACATTCGAGATAGAATGGACAGGAGAAAAAAATATTGAAAATCAAGATATTTATGATATATTTGCTCCAGATACTGCAGCAAATAGCAAAACAAAAATATATAAGTTTAAGTTGAAGCAGTTTCGAAATAAACTTCCAAATGTTAATGTGCCGGAACCAAACAAAGAAATCACAAATGACAAAGTCAATGAAGAAATACTTTCTACTGATCCACTCACTGCTCTCTCTTTTGCCAGAATCGATACAGAAGACTATATATTCCCTGATTTAATGGATAGATACATTTTTGGACTCATATCTAGTGCTGGCGTAGATGGAATAAGCACTCTTGAACTCGCAAATGCATTTTCAACAAATGTTACTTCAAGTTTATTCAACACAGTTTTAGAAAAAATAGAATCATATTGCAGATTAAATCTTGTTTCAAGAGTGCCGACTTCCAATTCTCTTCCTATCTTCTCAAGGTTTCCTGCTTGCAACAACATTGCTCATTCAACATCCAGTAAAATAGAACTTGTTCCACTTCACGTTTGGACAAATGCAAAGGGTGAAATTGATCAACAAAAGATTATAGAAATGCGTAAGAATATTGTTGTTTACGTACTCAACAATGATTTATGCACATTTGAAGATCTTATAGACAATTTTCCATATATTTCTCCGAATGATCTTTGTATGCTTCTTGAGGCTCTTGAGTCAGATGAGTGCATAATTTCTCAATATTCATTCGAATCTTCTGGTGGAATATATGATGATAGTTCGAGTTTTTGCACAGCACCAATGAAAAAAGATGTATTTTTATCAATTCTTGCTGAACAGCGTGTTCTTGAAACAGAATCAAAGCTCATTAGGAGGCTTAGAACAACCAAAGCTTCTTTATATAATGTTTGTATTTAAATATATTTATATCAAAGAGTTGCTTTTTTTAATATAGAAATCTGGTAATGAAATGCTGTTTGCATTGCTTCATAAGACTGATATCATGTTGAATAACTGATAAATGCTGAACTTGAAATCTTATATTGATATCAAATCATTGATTTATAAAAATCAAATCGTATGCTTTTATTTGAAGACCATTACATCACATTTCCAGAGGGCTAACGACCAAGCTTACATTTCACAATACTTACGCAAAGATACAACAGTCGTTATCCCATCAAACACATACAAACCAGCGCTTTCATTGGCTGCACCAATCTCGAATTAGTTCTCATTCCGGACAATTCAATTCAAACAATCGGCAAGAACACATTTGAAGGCTGCATATCACCGCGATCACTGAATATCCCAATCTGTGTTACCAGCATTGGAACCAATGCTTTCAATGGTTGTATTTCATTGATATGTGGCGTTAATTTTGAAAACAAGAGTTCATCATTCCGAACTATGCTTTTGGAATCAGGTTTATCAAAACACTCTCTAAACTTATGCGTTGAGAAATCATGTTAATCTGTTTTCAGTCCCCATCTGAGCAAATTAATTTTATTTGTATTCATCATAATGCAATTTCAGTAAAAAGGTTAATCCTTACATTCTAAAAGTGACATTTTTATGATGATTTTGCTGAATCTCCTTTTTATTAAGGTAGACCGACCTATATTTAATCCAATTAGCATCAAAAATTAGTGCCTATAACGTCTGTTATCTATCCTTGTGATTATACGAATTGATCAAATATTTTCAATTTTTTGGAATTTCATCTGAGTGGTCAGAATATTTCTCAGATGGTGATATTTATAAATATCAATCTACAAAAAGTTCAAATATAACACTCTCTGGTTATTATAAATATTATGTTTTGAAGTCTGGATTTTTTTAATCTTAATACTCACACCATATATTTAAATTCGAATAATGATAGCATATGTGCATTATTTGAGAAATGTTTATTAAGTTCTATAACTGCAAGTACATCAACGACAGAAATATTTTTTCAAGGAGTACACGGACATTGTATTCAAAACAAAATGTGCAACTTTAATTGCTCCACTCCTGAATGGGGACAATCATGTCAAATTCAAATATCACAAATACAAGATTATATAAACTATTTCTTGATGTCATCTCTTTCAGTTTGCTCAGATAAACTAACCGGCTCCCATGGGTTGAGTTTAGACTTTGGATCCAACTGTATTTCTTGTGTGAATTCAACACGTAATCAAATTAATGAC
>JALKBU010000671.1:0-28418 GCA_023091735.1 Trichomonas tenax | reverse complement strand
TTTTTTTTCGTTGCAAAATCTGATTTTGATTTTCTTCTTGATTTCATTCAAAAATCTTTCAACTATGGATTATTTAATAGTTTATTTCAAGAATCCAAAAACTAATATTGAATACAACAAAGCAAAAATGAAGCCAATCGTTTTCCAATGGATTTCTGCTGATTTTGCTGCTTTTTTTCGGAATTATTATACTTTCAAGAGCCAAATTTGCTCCACATTCATATTCAGATATGTGATGAAGGGGAAATGTTGTAATAGAGTTTATTTGTGAGTTGTTGATAGTTTGGAATGATGCATAATATGTAGTAAATTTATCATAAAAACTATTGCGAACAATGAATGATGGATTTTCAACATAAAAAATGACGCCGTTACCTTTGTCATCAAAAAGAAAACAGTGATCAATGACAACATCGGCACAAATAGTAAGCAATCCATAATGTGTTAGTTTTTGCCAATTACTCAAAAGATTGCAGTAATTCATCAATGCGTTATAGTTTCCATAATTACCATGAAACCTCACGGTTTGATAATATTGATGATTTTTGTTCCCTTCGATTGTTGAAAAATTGACACAGCATTGGGAACTTGATCCACGAATGATGAATCCAGCATCATAAGTTGCATCATTGTTTGTGATGTTTGTTGACGAAATGGAGACTTGGCCTAATATTTGATCAATAATCCTTCCATGGTTCTGATCTCCACAGCGGGCAATGCATCCTTCAATGATATGATTGAGATAGTTTGCGCTGTTTGTGGAAACATAAGAATGACAAAATTGACCCAAAACAGAGGATTTTGTTTGCAAAGCGCAAAATCGATGTTGGACAATGGAGCTTGAACATGCAAGATATACACATCCTCCATTACCATTTCGACTGACATTATTAAAAAAACACTCTGAATGAAGAATTCGATAATTACCTGTTTCCAATACAATAACTCCATTATTCATGTCATAGAATATACACTTGAAAATGAAGATATTGGACTTGTCAAGTTGTGGGTTTGTCGTAAAGTTTTGGCAAGAAATTGTTTGTAAATCGGAATTTGATGGATAATAAATGGTCCATACATCCGAAGGAGCACAATCTTCATGAAAAATAGTTGAAACAATTGTCAAAAATCAGTAAAATATCAAGAAAAATCATTAAAACATTGATAAAAATGATTTATGTCATGTAAATTTTTTATTTGCCATAAAAATGGATGATGACTTTGGTTTGTTTGTGAATGCTTTTACCGAATTTACAACAAGCCAAAGTCCGTCCATTGATATGATAGAGTACTTCAATTCACTCAAATCAACGAATTCTGAATTATTTTTAAACAACCTTCTTCTTTTGATCCAAAATGATCAAATCTCAGATCGGATCCGAATCAACTCTATCAAAATGCTTCCTGTTCCATCCAATATACCAGACAAAGGGCAATATCTTGTTATTCAAAATGATTTACCTCACATTGAGCAGCAAATGACTAACATTTATAATTGCATATGTCATTACTTACGAATGAGCAACGAAATTGGTTTAGTGTCGAGATCAACAATGCAAAAATATTTAACATTTTTACCAACATCGATTATTAATTCTCTTGTTATTACGATATTTTCTGATTTCGAAGAAACGACACCAAATGATATCATTTTCCCAATCTTCCAAATGATTTACGATTCAAAGATTACATGCAGGAAAGATCTATTTGCATATTATATCAATCTTCTAAAATCGAAAGAAGACGTTGAGTTCCAAGAATGGATATTAAAATTAATGACTTCCAATTTTGTTTATCATAGTATCTGTCGGCAATTTCTTCACGAAATCCTTGAGATTTTCTATAAATATGGGCAGCAGTTTCCTATGATAATTGTTCGATTTTTTGAGTTTATCGATTATGATGAAATTTTTCGATCAGATGCTTCATTTGTACAAAATTTGTTTGAAATATTTTACTCTGATCCTCTATATTATGTATACAGCAAACTAGTTATTAATTTTATTGACGATCTCCCAAAAACAGAAGCTTTCTTTCGATACTCTCTTAATTGCATTGCATTATGGAATAAGTTAGAATCTAAATCTTCTGAAGATAGTGAAATATATAAAGTTGATGCAAAGCTTATTTATGGAATTGTCGATAAATATTATTCTCCGACAGAAGAAGGGATGAATGAATTTAGGAAATCCTTGATATTACTTTTACTAGAAATTTGCAAGGAGTATTTGGCATTGCAGGATCTTGATTACTTGAAAGTCGCGATTGAAGTATATCAGATGTCATTAATATACGATAAATCTGCAACAATAGAGCAAATTCCACCTCAAGAAATTATCAATCTTATTCCATATCAAGAAAACTCAGTTATGTCAAATGCGTATATCACTACCGTTTCTCTATGCATTGGTGAAGAAGTAATTGAGCCAACACCAGATTTCATTGAGTATGTCGAAACACTTTTCTTAAATGAAGATGAAAATCTTCACGAAGCATCAGTTGCTGCTTTAGTTCATTTATCTGCGCTAAATCAAGAAATATTTCGACACATTTGCGAGTTCTTGTTCAATGGAATTCGTGGTAAATCAGAAAATCCAGAAAATGTCTCTGAAATCGTTGCAACCTTTTCCAAAATCTTCTCCAATGGAACACAAAATTTAGAAAATGAACTTTGTTCAGACTTTTTCCATTTTGCAGTTGAAACTTTCGAAGCATCTCCTGATTCAATTTATTTAAGTTCTATCATCGGAGTAATGGTTGGATTGATAAATAAATGCGGAAGCGCAATCGCAGCAATTGCACCAGAAATTATTAATTTTGCGAATGCGTTAATGGAAACTCACGACGATGATGCAATATTCATATTGGAAAGAATTTGCAGGATTTTTAATAGCAATGCATCAGTGATTGAAATTTGTTGTAATATTCTCCTTGAAAAACTGGAGATTTCTGGTGAAACGAATGCTTTTGAAAGCATTCTTAGTCTCGCTTTAACTTTGATCAAAATCATTGATAATGGAGAGGTTTTAGCACATATCATGGAGAAGTTAAAACCATTTTTGTTTATAGAACCTTCATCGAAAAACGATTCACTAATCAAAACAATTTCAAGAGTCTTTGTTGCTCTTTTCAAAAAGATTCCAGAGCTCATCATATCACTATTGCCAGAACTGATTACTAATAATTTCAATTATAATTACAATAACAGATATCAGGTCAAGTATTATAACATTGCTTTGTATGTTCAAATTCAAAAAGTTCGATTTGAAGTCGGTCTTTTTGAAGGCATAGATGGGATTATTTTGTATCATATTATTTACTATTTCCAGCATCCTAAAGACAAAGAAGGAAAGCTTAAGCAGTTACTTGTATCATTTATCGAGTTGCTCGAAATGACATCAAGCAATCCAATCCAAATATCTTTAGAAAATTACAATGAACTTTGTAATTCATATCCTGATCTCCAACCACAGATTATCCAACACTTTGCTGTGAAGCAGATCGTTGAATAAAAGATAGAATAAATATAGAGTTATCATAATCAAAATTTGTGTTTTGTGTTTAGTTGCTTTCAAAAATTTGTGCTTTACAATATCAATGAAAGCAACAACGTCGAGCTACAAAAAGCGACTAAATGTGAAACTTCAAAAGATTGATTTGAAAAACATATCTTTGCATCTTTCTATGAAATATGACACTTAATGTTCAATGAACCATATTGGTTTGTCAATTCCTAAACAATAAGCATAAAATAATGCATAAAACAATAATGTCAATTGTTTGATTTATATTTTTAGTCAATTATATTGTGAAAACATTTAAATTTGATTTAATTCTTCTTAATTATGTTATGCAGATAAATATCCAAGTAAAAACTAGAAAATACAATGTTTGAATCATCAAATTGAATCATCGCTATGAAATAATCATGGCTAGAGCAAAATCAGACAGTTTATCATCTGTACAAACTATTTTTGATAAAAGCCAACAAAGTAAAACTGTTAAATATGGATAATTTACTGAGTATTTTACATATTTATCAATATTTTAAAATAAACAGGCAGAATCTTTTGGGTATCTATAGAAAGAAGAAATAAAAGTAAATTTAAGAAGATTGTTTTATCTCGTCAATTTCAAAAACTTATATAAAAAAGATAGAGTTACATAGTGTTATTTTCTTAGTGCTGCTCGAAAGCTTCTGGGTAAAGAGCCACAGCTGTTGCACCAACAAGGCCAGAATCAGCTCCATACTGTGACTTCTCGATGAGTGGTGTCTTAATGTAGCCGTTAAGGAGCTCCTTTGTCCTCTTTGTGATGTTCTCGAGGAGGAACTCTCTGCCCTTAGCAGAAACGATGCCACCGCCGATGATGAATGCATCTAATGAATAGCAAAGTGAGACATTGGCAGTGATCTGTGCGGCGTACTCGCAGAAGTATGTCCAGATCTTGTCTTCGTTAGGGATCTTAGCGAGTTCGCCCATCTGGCAGCCGTATCTCTTTGCTAAAGCGGCAGCTGAGATCATTCCTTCGATGCAGTCGCCATGGAATGGGCAGGAACCCTTGAAATCATCGTCTGGGTGGTGGAATGGACGGATGTGACCACCTTCTGGGTGCATGTGACCGTGAAGTGGCTTTCCATCACAGAAAACGCCAACACCAACACCAGTGCCGATGGTGATGTAGCCAACGGACTTGATTGTGCTGTCCTTTTGGACTAATCTCAAGTACTCAGAATAAGCTGGAGCGTTAACATCTGTCTCCAAAAGGACCTTAGCGTCTGGAAAGGCCTTTTGGATGGAAGCGACGATTGGGTAGTTGCCCCACTTTGGCTTTGGTGTGTTGCCGATTGAGCCTTTGTAGATATCAAGTGGGCCGAAGGAAGCAATACCGATTCTATCGACCTTGTAGCTGGATTCCTCGATAGCCTTGATGATGTTTTCGACAGCCTGGTCTGGTGTTGCTGGTTCGCATGTTTTAATTCCTTTCTGCTTGTAGAGGAATGTGCCGAGTTTTTCAGTGATTGCGAATGCTGCTGTCTGTCCGCCGAGCTCTATACCGCAGGCGTACTTCTTTGCGAATGATCTTGAGAATGCTGAGAGCATTAAATAAGAAAAATGAAGTCACACCTTCATAAAACGACAGACATTCAATTGATTTTTTTCAATAAAAACATGAGATTTATAATCTATGTCATATGGTAGACCTAAATATACAGCAAAAATAATTGTGAAAACACAGAAAAAACTTTTTTTCTTTTCAAATGTAGGCCAATCATTGATGGGTTGCTTTAAATTAGAGAACAAATGTTTTGAAGCTTCAGTGTGTCACAGATATAGTGATTCTAACAAAAATGCATATTTTTGCGTTCTTTCTCAGTTTTTCGGTCATTATTCAAAAAATAACATCGCTATATACTACATAAACTATATATTAACGAATTTTGATTATTAAGAAATTGATTAATAAAACAAGTTACCTATCACATAGGCATATATATTATAGTGTGAGCGAATAAATTTTGCAATATTGAACTTCGATAATTATTTGAACTAGTGTGTTTGAAATTATTCTAGAAAAGTGTTATAAATATCATAGTAGTAATGATTATAAGGCGATGAAAATTGAGTGTTGTAAGACTCACAATTTTGTGAAATTTACATTGTCTTGAGTACATATATAATGTCTAGATCGATAATTTTATGTGCAAATTATGGTTTATGACATCCTCTCAAAAATTCAATTTATATGTTCAGATGTTTCTCAAAATTAATTTTCTAATTTAGATGCAATTTTATTAGTTATTGCATATTATACATTACAAATTTGAAACATGACAAGTTCTCAAATTTACAATTTTATGATTTGTTGATAATTATAATCTCTGATACAATTTCAGCAATATTGTCTGAATACAAATTGAGAGAACGTCATTGATGGGTTTTTGGATAAAAGAAGTTTGTTCGCTGGAATTAGCTTTGGTTTGTTCTGTAGATTCTATGCTTCAATTATTTTTGAGTTTTATCGAAGGTAGGAAATAACCTAAGTCACTTTTTAGACATAATTTTCCTTTTTCATTTCATAAAACACTAAAAAACATTAAATAATGATTTCCAATTGCATCTAGTTGCATACTAGCAAATCTTCAACCATAAATTAAGCATTCGCGCATAAATAAGCTAATTTATTTGATTCAAATTATTAATACATCTATTTACCTGACTATCTATTGATGAACTAATGATCGCTTCTTCAGTAGTGGTTTGTGAGGAAAAATAATGCTCTTAATCAAGAAAATCAATCACTTTCATCAATTATCTCAACGAAACCTATTGTTTATAATGCCGCATAATTTCTATTTGTCCATAGGCTCATGGCAATTCTATTAATTTTAAGATCAATTAAAGGCTCAACGAATAAAATTTTATATTCTTATCAAGAGTCAAATAATTCCTATCAATATACTCCGAATAATCACTTTTACTAAATTTAAATCAATCTATTAAAAATACATTCATATATAGTTCAATTACACGAAAATGTTGTGTAACTTCCGATAATAATAAGCTTACTTGTCATGTTATACATATTATATTAACTTCCATCTTAAAATATGCAAATGTGAGCGTGTACAATTTGCACTATTCGCATTGTTAATAATCAATTGATTAAAATCAGGATAGCAACTTGGAAATTCTTTTAATATACATCTAAACTATTCATATGTTAAGCTTGTATTAGTTAATAAGCTATTTATCTTCTACTTGAGTAATATTTCAAGTCAATTTTTCTTCTGAGAATTCATCTGTTCTAGGTCTTGGCGTTGGAGCTGGGGTGGGACGTGGAGTCACATCTGGTGTATGAAAAGGAGTTTGAACAGGCATGCATTTTCTATTCCAAAGGATTAATTGTTTTTGACATGAAGTGCAATTTGTTGAAGAACCTAAACATGTCAAGCAATTTGAATTGCATAGTTCACATCTTCCTGCAGTTGCGTATGTAATTGAGGGACAGTTTTCAACGCATTTTCCGTTTGAAAGAAAATAGCCCGCTTTGCACACTTCGCATTTTTGAGCACTTTCACAACTATTGCAATTTGATGGACAATTGAAGATATTAGTGATTGTGACGCTTCCATCGCCATCACAATCACTTGTTTTACCATCCTTTATGGTTGGTGTCATGTCCCATTTAACATTTGGTAAATCATAATTAATAAAAGAAACACCACTATACGCAACCGCTTGATAATATTCACCGATGTCATTGACATCAGATCTTCCTGCATAGCCCTCAGGATAGCATCCTCCTCCACCAGAGCACGGGTAGATGGGATTATTCCCAACAATTCCACTTCGACCATGTGTATTCATAGGATTACTTTGTCCACATTCTCTGACATTGGCATAAATTGGATCAGCATCGTTATCATTTGATTCTCTCTTGAAGCAATAGGCCAGTCCACCACCAGGACTTCCATCAACTGAACCACTGGCACTAGATCCGCCTGATGCCACTGCTAAAAATGCGTTTCCAACCTTTATCGCACTGAAATCTCCACCTGCACCAGCACCATCTCTGTATAGTGACATGCTTGTGCCTATTGTCTTTGACATTCCACCATCTCCACCTTCGCCATCACTTCCAAGGCATTGACTCTTTCCATCGCATATTGGCATCTTGACTTCTATTTTATCCATATTAATACCATTGATTACCTTTATATTTCCTTGTATTAATGCTCCATTTCCTGTTAAATTCATTTCTGAACGTGATCCACGTCATCCCTTCACTCCTTTGATTGTAACTTGATATTTTCCTGGTGCATAATATATTGCCAAAACTAAAGAAAAAACAAAAACATTTGAGATGATTTTTATTGAAAAAAATTAAGTAAACTATACAATGCATACTGCATATATCCCGAAAATACAGTTTATTTCTATTTTTGTATGAAAAATTCTTAAAAACATGATAAACAGCTACCACATCATGTGTAGTATCTATATATCGCTGTATAACGACTTATGGTTTTTATCAAATTGAGAAAATTATTTACCAATAAAATTATGATTAAAATGATCTGCACAACATTTACAAACATATTGTATATATAAAATTAAATAGAAAAGTGCCAATATAATAACCTTAATATCAAATCTTCATTTTTCTGCTTTATTATTAGAGATTTCATGATTTTTGCTGTGCACAATCGTTTTGTATTCTTCTAATATATATTGTATGTTAAAGTCTGTAATAAAACTTACCTTATGAAATCGGTTTTATCAAATCATATTGCTTCGACTAAAATAAATATTTACGGAAAATGAAGTGAAATATATGATTTGTATGTATTTTCATGATATGCCCTAAAAGCATTTTGATCGATTACCGTGATTTCATTAAATCAACGTATTTACTGAATTATTTGGTTTTGCTGAACTGAGAAAGTATACATAGGAATTTATATATGAATTTACCGTAATTAGATCTGAAATGATAATTTTTTCAGTGAGCATGCATGAAAATTAGGAAAGACGTGTTATTTCAGCATAACTCTAATGTATCCCAAAAGAGCCAAAATACGAGTTTTTTCCCAAGACAAGATAAATCTTTTGGAAGTGTGGAAGGTAAGGTATTTGAGGGAGAGAACTTTTTTTTGGAGTAAATTTTGATTTTTTCATGATTTAACTTTTTTCAATGGAAAAATAGCATTAAAATTAATGCATTATGATATAAAATGAATTGTTTATAAATTTTCATCTCTGTTTTTTTCATTATTCTCTAACTCAACATGATAATTTGAAATTCTACCAAGTATTTCTAGCTATTCTTTTAATTTCTAAAAAATCTGGGTTAGCTGTCCTAGCGTATTGTGTTTATCTTAAAAATAGTCGAATCTATACCTCCAAAATAACTCCCAAACTGAATTGGAACTTCCAGCATCCTCTCAATTAATCTCAATTTTAGTGCCACTGACATTGGAAATCATTTTGGAGGTAGTTTTGGAGCTTCATGATTACATCGCCAAAAAGCAGACGCACACATACACAGCTGAAATAGCGCAGAAAATTTGATATTTACATCAAATTCTTTATTGTCAATAAACTTCCAAACAGTATTTTCTTTCGAAAGACACACAATCGACTAAAGAGCTAAAGTGTATTTCATATATGAAAGAAAATTTGTTATAAATAACATATTTAATTTTTTATTGATTAAAGGAATAAAATCAGGAAGTAATATAGGAGCTGTTGTTATAAATAATATTGATTATAATATGGCAATGATTGGAGTGAGGCCTGCGAAATGATCGGAACGTTAAAAACTATTTAAAATCATAATCAAATTTGAGATATTTTCAAAACTTTTTATTTTAGTCTTCTTCTCCATACATATGTCACCACTGACATGATTTAGTGACATGTGTACCAAGAAGATGATAAAAACAACAAGTTTTGTTGGTGATTCATGTTTCTCCAACAACTGTGTGCCAATGGCACATTAAGGCTTGAGAAATCTAATAAAAAGACCACATATACCATTGGCACACGGTGATGGATGAATTTTTATCAGATAATTTACATTGATTTATATAATATTTTGTTTGAGTCCTTCTTCTCGTTACTGAAGTAGTATACAGATTGCGATTTTTCGGGTAATCCAAAATTTGGCTAACCCAAAAAATCAGCAATCTGAGAATATCCATAATCATAATTTCCCTAATATATATAAAATAAACAATTTCCCTATAATTTATATCGAAATCCTAATAAATTCTTATAATTTGTTATTAAAATGTGTTGTTTAATTAATAATGTAAATTCTTATGGTAGAGATTTATTAATAGTTTCCTAAAATTTGTAAAATAAAAAATATTTTTATATGTTTTTTCTAAGTAATAATTATAACAACAGCCAAAAAATTTCTAGTGTTAATATTCAGAACTTATAAAGCAACAGTTACCAAAGCTTATTAATCAAGATAATGTTTCAGAAATGTTAAATTCATAATTAAAAGAATTAATTCTACAGAATATGAGAGTATAGCATAAATATTTATACCATAACCATTATGATCAAGATCTTTCACAGTAGTTGGATCGATACCAATTTCCCAATAAGCCTTTGATCCAATAGTACTATCATATTATGGAGAACCTCATTCAGGTTATAATTATCAAAACCATTATCAAGATTTTAACAAAGATTTTCTTGAAAATAATGTTCGAGTTACTACAATTGATATATTATTAGAACCATGTCCGTTAGCACCACCAATATCATAAGCACAAAAATAATAATGGTCACATCAGTGCCCTATTTATTTTGTCAATTATTATTCCAATTTTCTCCGTTATTATTTTTATCGCACCATAATTTGTTTAAACTTCACTAACACAATCATCATTTTGAAACATAAGAAATTGTGTCTTAATTATTCATTCAATGTAATAAGTCTATATACATCATTGTTTTAAAGCTAAACAAGCATTGCAAAGTTAAATTTCGTTGACTGAAAACTGCAAAATCGTTGAGCTCTATTTTCCATTTATTTCAATTTGAGTATATCTATAAAAGCTATATCTCAAGTTTCGTCCATAAATTTATAGCTCGGTTTTTATAAGGTTAATTTTATATTTTTATGTTCATCTTCGGTTTTTTATTCTATCAAGATTCTTATTTCAATGTCGAGGAACTCCCCGACAAGGAAGTGATTGTTGCGGGCCTGCAGTCACATAATTCGTTGAATGATCTTAGTTATGATTTTTCATCCTGCAAACATTTAAAGATAAATGGAATTTATGCAATTGAAGAGCGTATTTTATGGGGAGCAATCTTGAGTTAGTTGAAGTCGGTGGCATTATCTTCGCAAGCGCGTTTGAATCATGTTTACATTTAAAAACAGCCATCCTCCATAATTCCATTTTAGCTAAAGAGGAAAATTATGTTTTTGGATGTATGGCATTGAATAATATAACATTTCCGGATTCAGATTATTATTTATCTATTGCTGTAAATTGTTTCAAAGATTGTCCATTTTATTCTATTGATATATTGGGTGAAATCAGTAATATTGGGACATCTGCATTTGAAAATTGTGTCAATCTCAAGTCAATCAATGAAACAACTAGTTTGGTTACTATTGAATCATATGCTTTTAATCAGTTATATCAAATTCAATTTCGTTTGTTTATTCGCATTCCTTTGAGGAGTGTCATAGTCTGAAATATATCGAAAGTGATGAATCATTAATTAATATATTGAATGCATTCAATTTCATGATACAGAGTTAATCTTTAATGCTTCAATTTCAAGTCGGAGAAGCAACTTTTCTGTGATTTGAGAAAGTCATTTTCAACTATTGATATTTCAGGTTTTGATTCTTCAACTGATGTAGCATTGATATTTATTGGTTCAGTAAATATGGTTGTAAATTCTAATCTGAGACCTCAAACTTAACATACTCTATAAATAATGTGATTTTTAATGGAGATATTTAATCATTTTTTAACAGCCCCTTTTTTGGTTGCGCATCTCTACAAAAATTAGTTTTAATGGAAAAATAAATAATGTGTGGATGTCTGTTTTTGAAGGCTGTTCTTCATTAAAATTATTAAAATTCACTTTAGACGATAACAGGTTTCCTGATAGGTTTGCATTTGGATGTACTTCATTTATAGAAAAAAATAATTAAATATATCTCGGATTATGCATTTTGTTTAGAATTTTTCAAACTTTTGTCATTATTATCATCTTCGAAGCGATTGAATTTGTCGTCAAATCAAACATTAGTTCTCCCTCCTTATTTGGAAAGAGTTTCTGGTAACAGTTTTGAGTCATGCATGAAATCGAATATTATTGAAACAATTGTTAAGATCGGGGAAAAAAGCTTTCTATAACTGCCAAAATTTGATTTCATTTAATATTGTTGAATCTCTTACAACAGCTGGCGATGAAGCATTCTATTTAACTAATATTCATTGTTCATTTATCAAATTGGTGTCGAACGATGTCATGCAGTTATTCTTGTGCTATTGATATTGAAATTATCTGTTACACTCCATCTCAAGTTCGGTCAAGTCAAACATCAATGACACCACGCTGGACAGTCAAGCTAACACAGACACAATATCGAGATAAATGCCAATGCACTCCTTATGACTCGAACCCTGTTAATGTTGAAATTTGTGAAACACATCCTCCGATTCAGACTCAATATGTTAAAGTAGATTTTCCTAAAGCTGAAAAAGCAGTCAACATCTCAATTGGAAATCGTTGGAATCATTATCATAGTAGTGGCAATAGCAAACTTCATTCGATTACGGATCGGAAATTGTCCGACCAGATTGATCGGCCATTTTATTTTCTCTCCATTGAGTGTCCAACCATGATGGTTTGTACATCGCCGGAGGCCCCGATTTTTTGGATATTTCCCGAAGACAAAGCAAAAACGTCACTTTTCCAATCTGTACATTCGATCATCAAACAAAGGTCTTGAAAGTTCTACAGAATCAGATTTTACTTTCACATCATATTATATATCGTATGAAACGGATTCTTCTAATCAGAATATTGAACCTACAGAGCTTTCTAATAATAACGCAAAACATCCAGAACCCACTGACCAGAATGTTCAACTTATAGAATCATCAAATCATAATGTTCGACCTCCTGATGTATAACTTGAATGTTGCTAAATCAGCGTGAATTTATCAGAAAAAAAATATTGAATGAATCAATCAGGGATAAATTTCATGATAGTATAACTGTAAATAAACCAAATGATAGAGAATTTTATGAGATGTTGAATCGAGAAATTAATGTCAATCAAAAAGTTAAAATTGATGCACATTAGAATTCTAATGAAAAATGTGTATTTATAATCAAGAATAAACTTTTCAACCATTAATCGTCAAGGTTTCGTAGCTCAGTAGGTAGAGCGTAGTGCTGATAACGCTAAGGTCTTGGGTTCGAGCCCCAGCGGAACCATTTTTTAGTTTTCTTTTTCTTCTTTCGTAGTTTGAACTAGCAAAGAAAACAAATTTTTTTCGAATTTTGATGTGCTATTGTATTTGGATTTAATCGATCAAGTGTTTCCGTTTTTATTCATCTTTAATTTCGAAAGATTAATTATGCCTTTTTAAATGGTGAAAATCTATAGACATCATCTATACAACAAATCATTATATATTTAACAGCATTGCCAGTCCAAATATATTTGATATGGCGCTTGCTCAGATATATATAACTGAGCAGTGCCTGCATCACCCCACATGAAGCTAAAGTTATCGTCCATTTCGAGATTCATGATGTATTGCCACCCAATTCCCGGTGTTGATTCATATTGAATAAAATTGGGACAGCCAAGGAAATAACTACCAACATACTCCGCAAATTTGGGTTCGTATTGAACTTCGCTGGATGATAATTCCTTACAATCGAGAAATTGATTACTTGTGAAATCCAGAGATAAAGTTGAATGATATTCTTCGAATGTTGCAACTTCAATTGCAGCATTTTCGATCTGTTTGAGAGTTTTCAGTCTTGGTATCTCTTCTTTGCTGTAAATTCGAGATTTAATTACTGTTGGTTCAACAGGCATGTTTTCATCGCAGAAAAAGACTACGATAAGCGATTCTTGTAGATCTGGAGGGAAAATTCGTTGTAAAAGTGGTGGTAAATCAGGAATATAAAATTGAACTAAAACCTCCATTTGTTGACCACATTCTGGGCATCTGGCAATGTCTTCTTCTCCAGGTAGAACAGGAACATCGCCTCCGAATTTAGTTATTGCAATTTTTTCAGTTGGTGAATGTTTGCATTTGAAGCAAATCGAAGGTTTTATGAGTCCTTTGTTATTTAATTCGTTCAGATAATGCAATTGTTTATCATTGTATTTCTTTTGGTGCTCTTTGTTCCTGAAGAAATCGATTGGCAATTGCATTTATTTTTTTATGGGCACTTTGTTTATTTGTTCTCTCGTGAAGTCTTCAAGTAAACTCTGTACTATTATAGCTATTATAAAATATACTTCATGTACTACATAATAGCATGTAGTACCTCACGTTTTCAATAACATGGTGTTAATTATTCTGGAATTTTGTCAAAGTTAAAATATTTCATTCCTTTTGAGAAGTTCTATGCTAACTATTTTATTAACAAGAAACACGATTTCTATTAAATTTAATTTTCTCTTACATCTTTTTTGTTTGGAACCAAGAACCTTTTGTTCCACTGATACAATTCTAATGGAAACGCATCTGGTTATTATATACTCAGCAATTAATGAGATAATTCCAATTCCAAAGAGTAAGTTTAAGCAATTTGTAAATTAATATTAATATAGGAAGTTAAACACATGTTACTTAGATTTACCATGTTGATTATGATGATTTTATCTCATATAACATTTTTTGGAGTGTTCAGTTGCTGGGACTAAACCAGACGCCATTGGCTTTTATTCAAAAGCTTATTTTATGTTCCTTCAGCTTGAACTCACGTTAATAAATTCATTCAGCAATAAATCTGCACATCGCAATGTACTTTGATAAAATTGCTTAATAATGTGTTTTATATCATAAGGATAAGTTAAAAATAGCGAATCATCATAAATATACAGGTTTTTTGTTCAGATCACTTGTTTCTTTAGTGTATACAACTATTATTTTTGTAGAAATCACTATGCAATACGTTATATAAACAATGCACAATGAACAAACATTGTATATTAAATGATATCAAATCTTGATTTTTCTACATTTTTGAATAGATTATTTACAGGTTCTGATATAATCAACCTACATCAATGCCTCATTCATATTACCACAAAACAACGTAAACCTCTAATTATGATCGAAAAAATGGCATAATTTACAACCCTTTTGGTGAATGGTCTCGATAATGGTGCAAAACCTTAAAGAACTGTTTATCGATGCTATTGGTATAATCTCAATTTACTGTTTTAAGTTGTTCAACCCAGAATTTATTGATTGAAATCATAAATATTGTCACTTTTTTACAATTTGAAAATGAATTCTGCAGCTTCATATGTTAGCAAAATATTGACTTCTGCTGTTTCCTCTTTTTAGGCTCCTTGAACAATGAGCTTATCCAATGGCTAAATAAGCAATGACCAATTGGAGTTGAAAGATTTAAATTTGTAAAATTTACTGACAAATTATTTAGATTCACATAGGACAATGATATTAATATCTAAATTGAAATTGGTCAGATGTGTCAATAATCAAAATTGAATATCGTGAAATCTCCGCCTAGGCTTTTGGTAATTGTTTAAAATACACACACGGATCGTTCTTTATAGCTGTTTGTTGAATTTAATACTGAGACAATTTATTTGCACTGATTGCCAAAATGAGTTTTAAGCAATTACTTATCTAAGTCTATAGTTTTAAACTGATGATGCTAAGTTTTTTGGTCTAGACAATCTGAATAACGAAATAAAATTCAATTCTCAAATTATAATGTATTCAAAATCAAAAATAGTTTATTTTTGGTGTATTGTAGCTTCTGAGGTTAGAAAACGGCATCGAAGTGAGACGTAAAATATCCTTCATGCAAAATTTTGAGATTGCTTTCAATATTTTGAATTTACTTTTCAATTTGCATAAATTTTGTTGCTATTATTAATAGCTCCTACTTAAATATTAAAAGAACATGACCGAAAAATTGAAGAATTATCAAAAGTGCATCAACATCATCAAATAAAATTTTTGTATCATACTATTCTCTATGCTCTATATTCCAATATTTCTACATAGAAACACTTATTTTTTAATTTTTATTTGGATCTGCTTAGGCAGTACTGCTAAGTAAAATTATCAATGTCTGTTTCTCATAAATCATTTATCTCTCAATATTTTACAACCAATTCAAATCTCTCATTCTGTAAAAATGCATCCAAGTGAGATCGACTTCCTGAGTTCCAATGACATCATAGTTGACAGCGTTATCGCTAAAGAGAGTTACGACGAGCTTTACTTAGTTTATTCTATGAAGTACGATACAAATTTTGCGATGAAGAAGATCCATGTCAACAATTTCAACATCAATGAGATTGAGTTCTTAAAGAAATTGGACCACGTCAACATTGTCGGTCTCTACAACTACTACAAATTCGGAGATTACATGTACATATTGATGGAATATTGTCCACAAGATCTTCACACTTTGATGAAAATGTAACAAAGCCTTAGTGAGGAGCAGCTACTCAAGTATATCCATGACATCTTTGTTTCTATCCAAGCTTGCCATGATTCAAATATTTCACATAATGATATCAAGCCATCTAACTTTTTAATCGACAAATACGGAAGGATCAAAGTGTGTGACTTTGGTCTTTCTAGAAGAATCAGAGAGAATGAGTTTACAAACATGTATAATAGAACATTTTTCTTTATGGCACCAGAAATTCTCAATAAGATCAAGTACAACCCAATCAAGGCTGATATATGTGCCCTCGGAGTCACTTGCTTCTTCATGACAGCAGTGACATATCCTTTTATTACATCAAGTGACCTTTTGATACTCAAGCTCATGCCCCTCAACAATTACTTAATCACCATCGTGATGAACCCACCCTTGAGACAGCTTATTTCCAAGTGCCTCGATCCAAACCCTGATAACAGGCCATCAATCCAAGAACTCCTCAAATTACCATATTTCGCACAGTATGGCCACGGTTCTGATAGCGGAAGAATTTCGATTACTCCTTTAACAAGATGCTCTTCATCGCGGAAAGTCTAATTACCATGAGTTTTGTTTATTTATTTATTAAATACCATGTTTTCTTTATTTTTAAATTTTCTGAACAATAATTATTTCTAATATCATCAAAATATTTTAACAATAGAATCGCTTCGCCGATCTCCATTTGAAGATCATTCTTTATCTTTGGAATTCTTTATATGGAAATTATTGACATCTAAAGTAATATTTTTGCCAATCAATATAGTTTACATGTCATAAATCATATTTATTAATGTTTTAACGATATTTGTAGATGTTTCTTTGATTTTTGGCAATTATTTCAACATTTGTTCATGAAGATCGTGCTCCTTCGGATGTTTGGACTCTTTATTATCCATCAAATTCCGATTTACAAACAATTTCTTGCCAAAAATTTACAACAAACCCACAACTTGACAAGTCCAATATCTTTGTTTTCAAGTGTATATTCTATGACATGAATAATGGAGTTATTGTATTGGAAACAGATAATTATCGAATTCTTCATTCAGAGTGTTTTTTTAATAATGTCAGTCGAAATGGTAATGGAGGCTGTGTATATCTTGTATGTTCAAGCTCCATTGTCCAACATCGATTTTGTGCTTTGCAAACAAAGTCATCTAATTATGGTCAATTTTGTTGTTCATATATTTCCACAGACAGCGCAAACTATCTCAATCATATCATTGAAGGATGTGTTGCACGCTGTGGAGATCAGATAAAATATGGGGTTATTGATCAAAGATTAGGCCAAGTCTCCATTTCGTCAACAAACATCACAAACAATGATGCAAGTCATGTTGCTGGATTCATCATTCGTGGATCAAGTTCCCAATGCTATGTCAATTTTTCAACAATCGAAGGGAACAAAAATCATCAAACTTGTCAAACCGTGAAGTTTAATGATAATTATGGAAACTATAACGCATTGATGAATTACTGCAATCTTTTGAGTAATTGGCAAAAACTAACACATTATGGATTGCTTACTATTCGTGCCGATGTTGTCATTGATCACTGTTTTCTTTTTGATGACAAAGGTAACGGCGTCATTTTTTATGTTGAAAATCCATCATTCATTGTTCGCGATAGTTTTTATGATAAATTTACCACATCTTATGTATCATTCCAAACTATCAACAACTCACAAATAAACTCTATTACAACATTTCCACTAGAACACACTTCATATCTATCTATTTGTGAAATTATTATTATAAAAAATCAAAAAATCAAAACTCGAATGATTTCATGGAATGCTATTGACATCAAATATATGATGATCTATTCCTTATCAATGTTTTGGATTTGATTTATGAATAAATAAGAACACTATGAATTTCGCGAATATTAAAGATATTTTACTACGCATTGATTATAAAACAACTCCAATGGTATTTCTAATGGCAGGGTAGTGATTGTAATGTTTGCATTCACTATATATTTAAACAATATTAGTTCATCAATGAAAAGATTTAATATAGACAAAAAATATAAGTCTCGAAACCCCTAAAATTGATGAACCACCCCCTATTGAACAACCAATTGAGGAATTTTATGAAGAACGTCAACATGATGATGAATATTATAATAATGAAATTGAACAATTGGAAAAATTAAGAGATGAAATAGATAATAGAATTAAAGAGTTAAAATATACAGAAAATGAAGAAGAGGATTTAATGAATATCCCAGTTTCAGAATCAGAAACTCAAAAATCACATGAAGAACGATATAAAGATTATTTTCAAGAATCAACACAAAATTTATTAGACGGAAATTTCGATGAAACATTATCGGAAGAAGGTACAAAATTTATTATGAAACATAAATTACAATTTATTGATAACATTTATCCATGCATTCTCTTATCACCGCCAATTGACGAAGAAAAATTTAAAACAGCATTGAAACATGTTTCATATGGAATAAATACAATCAAAAAAAGAAAATCATGAATTATATATCAATTATTATTTAAATAAAGTAACAGGTGTTGATAAAGTTTTTGAACTACTTGACCAAATTGCAAAAGAAACATTAGGCACTTATAAAATATTATGTGATTGTGGTTTCATTATTGAAGATTCACATAATGTCACATATGAAACAACTGCACCAAAAGAAAAATGCAATTTTTCCATTATTTTTATAATTTACGCAAAAAATGCAATCAATTGGTGCATTGATAAACCAGCTCAAGATATCGTGGATACACTGTCTATATACAACAACTCGAAGCCAGAAGGCTCTCCTTTAGCGATCAATCTCAATGGAGTTTTTAAATTTCATTAGGTAAATTTTATTTTTATCTTACTGTATAAAATCTTCGACATTGTCTGCTGTTCATGTAAGAATAAAAAATTAAATAATATAAAAAATAACAATCTAATTTTCAACTTGCAGCCTTGTAATATTGAATCGTTCAGACTGTCGGAAATTAAGCGTTAAATCCTTCAAAAATGAGGACATAGAGGCGTTTGCAAATTTTGGCAAATATATACTACTTTTACTATTAACATTACATTACTTCATCATTTTCTGCAATCATACGAAGCATAACATGTTCGAGAGCCTCAACTTGGATTGTGTATCCAGAAGCACCAAACTTGGCGATTTCTTGATCCAGTGAAAGCATTAGCTGTGGAACTTTGTCGCAAACAGGAATGATGAGGCAGTCTCCGACTTCAAAATCTCTGACGCATTCGGGAATGATCTCTTTGACAAAGTCGAAAACTTTGGAGACAATTTCATTGGCATCTGTATCTTCATCAACAATGATTTTGAGTCTGTAGCCGCAGTTGTGGTGTGCTCTTAAGTCAGAAGGTGTTCCACTAAAAAGTATATTTCCTGAGTTAAGAACGAAAACTCTCGAAGCGATACTTTCACCCTCTTCCATAGAGTGTGATGCAATTAGTGTTGTGGACTTATCGAATATGGAGGCTGATTTCCATAAAAGCTGTCTCCTCATTACATCAACGCCAGGAGTGGGCTCGTCCAAAATTACAAGCTGAGGGCCTCCGATGTAAGCCATAGCAACAGATATACATCTTTGCTGACCACCAGAAAGCTTGAATGGACTTTGCTTCATAACAGTATCAATGCCTAAGTTGGTGCAAACGTAATCAATCTGATCATCAATTTCTTCTTTAGGAACACCTCTCAATTGTGCAAAGAACCTAAGATGATCTCTTACATTCAATCCGGGGAAGAAAATGTTCTCCTGGAAGCAGTATCCTGTTGAAGCTTGAAGGTCCATGAAGTCCGCTCTCTTTCCTAAGATTTCGATGGATCCGGAATCAGCAGGAATGGCTCCCGTTAATGATGACAAAAGGGAAGTTTTACCACTTCCATTCGGTCCAATAATCAAAATAACTTCGCCTTTCTTAACTTCGAAATCTAAATTATTGACAGCAGTGACTGTTTTGTACCCTTTGTATAACTTTGTGAGGCCGTTGACATTAATGAATATGTCTGAATTCGAATCATCAATATTCATTGATATCCTGAATAACCTCTTCCAAGCGTGTTTGGAGAATAAGTTCTTGATTCCTATCGGTGGAACGCCCCATTCTTTTGGCAAAACAAGGACGAGAATGAAGAATATAATAAAGCAGATAAATATCTGATATGTAAGAGTTGCCAGAAGGAATCCATACGAAAAACGAACATGCAAACCAGGATGAGCAATATTCATTTGGTGCTTCATTAACATGTTAAGTCCAATGTTATCGAAAAAGTTTTGGACTGATACTGAAGGAAGAAAATATCCAAGTTTTGCATAATCAAAATTAGGAATCATGCAGATACCCCATGAACCAACGACTTCTATGACATAGTATATCGTGAAGATCGAAAATTTGCTTGGAGTGTTGAAAATCGGAATAACAAACAAACCTGAAAAATAAATTGCTAACGAAGCAAGGAAGAAGAAAATCCATAAATAGACTAGATCGGTCTTGATCTTCTTCATCGATAATCGCATTGACATGAAGAAAGCGTACATAAATGTAGAGGTTAATGAGAATATTGTGTCAAGTATAATAAAACACGCCCAAATTGTTGTATCTTTAACACCTGATGTATTGAGAAGTACAAGAACTTTGTTATGCATCCATTGCGTTAATAAATAAAATTCAGCAATTAATTGGAAGAAGTAAATTGTTACAAAGACCCAAACATCCCATTTGAAATGCATAATTTCGAGTGTTTCTGGACTTACAAATTGCCCGTATTTAGCTTTTTTATTTGTTTTATCATTTAGCGATATTTTACTTATAATGGGAAAAACGTTGTTCCTATCGCCATTTAAGATGTTGAATATTGAAAAGTTCTCATTTGAACTGATTTCGAATACATTTTTATGATCAATTGAACCTGTCATAATTGTGCTAATAGTTCCATTTGCAAACCTGACTTTATGTCCTTTAAATACTATATCTGCAATTTCATGATTGATTTTCGTATCATTTAAAACCCAAATTTCATTTGGTAACGAATAGTAGTCGATTGGAGTCTCTGTTAATGAACCTTTTGTTGGCGGTATCACCTCCACGTAGTTGAAATCATTTATTCCGGATAATAATAATCCAATGCTGCAAACGATGAAAAACAAGTACATTGGCGATTTGAGGCGTATCCAGACCATAAGCTTCAGGCAGCACCATAAGGAGTTCATCGATGTTAATCTTCCTTGGCGCATTCCTCCAGGAATTAATCGATTATGAAGATCAGTTCTCATTAAATCACACCGCTATCCAATAAAATTTTGAATCGGACTTTACTTGTCAAATTTTTTCTCATCCTTCTTTTCCACATATAAATTTATAGTAATGAGGTTATTTCTTATGCATTTGAAGTCTCTTAGACCTACATAATATACCCCTGTAACAAGGCAAGATTTTTTAAAAAAATGAATTGCAATTGTGAATATTCTAATCATAAGAGCATAAACACTTTGTATTTGATTCATATTGTTTGTGTATATGATGATTATATGTAGTTTTTCTTCTAATTTTTAAATAACCACAAAAAAATTATGAATTCATGTTATTATCAGATCATTTCCTAGCAAAGATATTTCCAGTTCCATTGAATGATCATGTGTGTTGATTAATTTGTGGTTACGCTAAATTTTTGTATTTTTTTCAACGATCAAATGATATTTGTAGTCTTAAAAGCGATAAACAGCGTCATCCCTTTGACAGTTAAATGTACATTGTTTACAGAAATGTTGGGTAATAGCTAAGATCATCAATGTTGAAGCTACAAAGTAACAATCTCAGCAGTAATCATAATGCTAATCAAATGATAATCTCTCACAAATAGAACAGCAAGTTTTTAGGTTTTCCCATGAAAAAAGAAGATTTGGATCGAGATCACATCACTGGAAGTAATTTACACAAAGAAGCAGATCCACTGCAATAAGTAAACTCATAGAAGATTTGGAAATTTTCATCAAGATTAAAAAAATTTAAAAAAATAATAAAAAGTTGTTTTCGAATCGAAAATCTTCAATTATTCTCAACTATTAGAACCATCTCTACGTATTTTGTTACTTGTAATGATTTGCATTTACTGGTGTTAAAATAATGTCATTTGCCCGCAAATTGACATGACAATGACAAGAATGGATTTTGGTGTTATTAGATCGATATATGTTTCGTTTATTTTGTTGGGTATAATAAAGAGTAATGAAAAGTGACGCATTTACGTGGCAAATGTATTTTATTTTGACATGTAAAATTGGTTAGCTAATTAGAATCTGTATTTATAAAGATCAATTAAGGCTCCACTCCCACAGCTTATGTTCATTGATATATAATGATATGCTGATATATAGAATATTTTATGAGTTAAGAGGCTGATAAGGCCAATAAATAAGGATGATCAAATTTTATATTTTCCTTTATACTACATAATTTGGGAATTGGTTTCATATTATCACTATAGATATCCAACACATGAGCAAAATTATGTTATGAAATAAAAATATCATTTATTCAACTTGATCTGATATTAATTTTGCGAGATGTTGTTTAAGAGCCATGCTAGAGTATTCCATTCGTATCTATGGATATCATTCATTGCTGGATTCCTCCATTTTTCCTTCATATGTTCGAATTCAAATAATTTTTATTATTAATGTGCATGGAAAGATTAATAAACTACATTTTCTTCAAATACATCATGTACTATCTCTATTTCACTTTAATATAATCTTTAGCTCATGATTTTCATTTTGTTGCTCATATTTTGTCGTATGTATGAATTTATAAGATAAAACGTATGGATTCAAAAACTAATAGAGCCGGTTCGGAAATATGCATTGAATATTACTTGTAGAAACAAGTCAATGGCTTTTGCCATTGAACTTTAGTAACAATGTTACTTTTTAAAAAATCATGAAAAATGCATTTTTATAACAGCTATAAAAATTTTTCTGGGCAAAACCACTAGCATAGGAGCGATCTATAGAATTTTCTCTAGAACGTGACAGAAGTGGACTGAGGATAAAAAATTTATGGAAGGCTGGGAAGAGTGAAGCTTAAAATTTGAGTACTTGGAACTGGAGCTTTAAACTTGTGACAGTATCTGAAAATCTTATTAGATAATCTATCAAGCTTAATAGAACACTTTTTGTTAAAAATGCAGACTTTACATGTCAAAACAGATTTATAACTGCCATGTAAACATGTCACTTTTTGCGACTCTTTATTATACCTTATAAATAATGGAAAGTGATCATACGATTATAAAATAAAAGTTTATAAAAAATGTCTTCTACGCCCGTAAAAATTGAAAGTTGCAGATATTTGCAAACTGACATTATCCACCATTGTACATTTTTGGCCTCAAAAGTGAGGATAACATTTTGATGACATTTCAATTTTCAATGTTGACAAATGTGACATGGCAAACTGACAATCATAAATTTTAGAAAAATACACAAAAATACTGTTACAGCAATAATTAAAATAATCGTATTGATTGAATTTCAGCACTTTTTCATTTAAATGTTAGGCCTTCTTTTCGCCCTTTCCTCATCCAGAAGCCACTACAAGCGCCACCGTTATGAGCCAGAATCGAATGGCGTTGGTGACTCGATCCTTAGAATTGCTAGAGGAAGAATTGGCTGCAGCTATGTTTCTGGCGCCACAGGACCAAACTCTTTCGACTGCTCTGGCTTATGCCAGTACTGCCACAGGCAGGTCGGCATCAGCATCCCACGTGTTGCCAGAGATCAGGCTAATTCTGGTAAATATGGATCAGGCGCTGCTGGTGAAATTGCCTGCTTCGGTAACCCAGCCTTCCACGTTGGTATCTGCACTGGTAACGGTCACTCCATGATTCATGCACCAAGGCCAGGAAAGACAGTTTGCGAGACTGAAATCAAGTACATTGGCAACTTCAGAGGCTATCGCAGATACTTCTAAGGCAATTTCATCCTTTTTGATTTAATTTTTTTAAATCGCACTTTTTTGGAAATTCTCCCCAAGTATACTTGTTTTTTATAATCTCATTGGCACCAGAAAAATGTTACATTCAGCTATACTAATTATTTCTCTGAAATATATCGATTCGAAAAAATTATATAGAAAATCTGGCTTAGTGTCAATGGCCAACATGTTTATTGGCTCTTAAATTACAACTTTTCACATATACTGAAGATATCTTCGATTATCGCAGCAAATAAAAGTTATTTGAATATCATTCGATTGCAGAGCCATCATAGCTACGATTCTTGCTTATATGTGCACTATATGCAAGCAAAGAAATCTAATAATAGATGAATTTAATACGTTTCAAATTGAACAATTCATTGCTGAGGATGCTAACTATATTGATTATATAAAGATACAATAATATAATATTTTCTACGTCTTACTTTTATGCAGTTCATTGTCTATCATGAGTTATTATTAATTTACATAAAAAATACAAAAATTAAATGTTTTTGATTTGGATAGTAAATCCTTTTCCGATGGCAAATAGTGATTTTTGCTACCAATTTTTGACAATTTTATCTCCAGTATCTATGGTTAGAGTTGAATCCAATTCTAAATTTTGTTATTTATATGTCAAAATTCATATTTACATGTCAGAATTCAGAAAAAATGTTCAAAATTAATACAAATTGGCATAATTCCGATATAACTTACCGCGTATTTGGGCCTAGACAGCGTGAAAATTTGTACTTTGAGTAGATAGGCACGTGCCACTATAAAAGCAATCTCGTAGTACGGTTAATAACATCAAAAGGTATAACAAAAATATTCAGGAGGTAACAAAACTATCCAAAAATCAATTTCGATGCGTTAAATATCAATGCAATACTGTATAGATTCTGATTATCAAATAAAAACATGCAGTACGATATAAAATTCCGGTAGAGAATTATTACAAAAACCGCAAAATAGCCAAAATTGAAATCAATATTTTGTAAACTTATTGACTTCATTTTCTTGCAATGATGGAGAAAGTGAAGGAAGATCCACTGCTCTACGACCACGAGGATCTCGAATCAGTGGACCGCGATGGAACAAAGAAGAGGGACTGGACAAAATGGGCTTTAATCGCTGCTAGTTCCATCTTCATCGGTATTATCGTCGGCATGCTTATTGCTTTTGCCGCTGGAAAGATCAGTGGCATGGCAAGCCAATACGACCCACTTCCAAACTGCAACACATTCCCGTCCATGTCTTGCTCTGGCTCAAGCGGTGCTATGGATTCTAAGTGGTTTGAGAACAGATGGAACACTCCACCACGTGGAGAAGAGCGCTGGAAGCCAGGATTCCAGGATATGAATGTTCTTACCGGTTATGCACAATTGAAGTACGCTTCTGGAATGAAATCATGCACAGTCAACATCATCACGAAGACAGCTAAGACACTTAATCTCAAATACTACTTCGACGGCGTTGCACAGGAATCAAACTCAAAGACATTGGATTCTTCTTACAACAAGCAACTTAAGGTTAGAATTGAAGCAGAAACAGGCGAATCACTCGTTCTCGATGATATCGACTTCGTTTGGAATGCTGCTCCACTTGGAACAAGAAACAAAGATTCTCGTTACAGAAACGGCCAGAAGGGTGCTATTGTCGAAATGTTCGGCTGGCCAGATGAGGACATCGAGCAGGAGTGCCAGTTCTTAGCAGATGCTGGCTACTTAGGTGTTAAAGTCTTCCCACACCAAGAACAAGTCATGTCTTCGCAGACATTCGAGAGGGAACTCAACCCATGGTTCTTCATGTATCAGCCAGTCTCATACCGTCTCCAGGGCAGAATGGGCACACGTGACCAGCTCCGTAAGATGATCAACACATGCAGAAGACTCGGCGTTAGAGTTTACGCCGATGCTGTTGTCAACCACATGAGTGGTGCTGGCAATGACTTGAGCAACCACAGAAATCCAGGTTCTGGATGCCAAAAATGGGGCAACAAGACATCATCCGCTTACGAATTTGGTTCTCCATACTACACAGCTTCTTACACATACGAAACTAACCCATGGACAGGCAAAGGCACAAACGTCTTGGAGTTCCCAGCTGTTCCATACGGCCCAGAAGACTTCCACTGCGACAAGGCTCTCAACTCATGGTCTGATCCAAACATCCTCAACACAGGCTGGCTCTCCGGCCTCACAGACTTAGACACATCCAAGGACTACGTTCGCCAGAGAATTGCTGACTTCATGATTGATTTGATCTCAATCGGTTTCTCCGGCTACAGAATCGATGCTGCCAAGCACATCCATCCAACTGATCTTGCTGCTATCTTCGGAAAGGTTAAGCAGGGCCTCGGTGGTTCTCTCCCAGCTGATTTCATCTCTTGGCTCGAAGTCTTGACAGGCGGTGAAGCTTACTTACTCGTCCAGGGTGATGGCGACTATTCTTACACAGGCGGCTTAACAAAGCAGCTTAAGGCTCAGGGCTTAACTGACGATGAGATCCTTAAGATCAAGATCTGGTGGTGCGGATATCCAACAGAGCCAGGAAATGACAACGGATCCATCGATAGACGCAGAAAAGTCATTCAGAACGATGATCACGACCAGCAGAACGATGGCTCTTCATCCAGAGATATGCACGATGATGGCTGCGTCTTAGTCAAGGACTGCCAACCAGATAAGCACAGAGGCTTTGAAGTTAAGCTCTTCAGAAATCCAAACGGCTTCGCTGATGATAACGCAAACGCTGCTCCAATCAGACTCGTTCTTTCCTCATACTATTGGGGTCCTAACAAGGTCCACGCTATCCCAGATGGTATGTCTGACTGCTCTAAGTGCACACTCTCTTGCGAGTCCTGCAACACAAGAACATATCTCAAGGCTTACAATCCAAACGCTGTTCCATACTCCGGCAACGGCTACACATACGTCCATCGTGACTCCGAGATTGTCAACTCTATGAACTACTGGATGGACCTATAAATTTAAACACTTTATGTTTCTTTCGAATTTCACCTTTGACAAATCACACTTCTTTTTTCTTTTTTTTTAACAATTTCTTCAATAATATATATAGACGTCTTCCTCAAATATCATATAATTAACTAAGAAAAACGACATGAATTTGAGAAATCAATGCTAAATATTTGATCATAAAATTCTTTAGAAAAAATGATACCCAAATTAAGTATAAAATCATAAATCTCCTCGATTATGATATGCTGACAAAAACTGTTTTCAACTTTTGTTGAAAAATGATTGTTGATTGATATAAAATAAACTTTATTGCACCCATAGTTATGCCACTATGATTTTGCTGAGGAGTAGATGGTAAATCCAAATTGTTGAGAATCATTTTGCAATAACATTTTTCGAAAAATTAAAACTAAAGAAATTATCAATTCGTAGATCAAAACTAGAATATACACAGACAGTATATTATATATCCGAAACAAAATCGATCACCAAGCCATAATCAAAGAACAAAATATGTAGTTCACACATGAAATCGCAGCCCAATACTGTGGATTTAAGGGAAAGAGATTAAATCTGAAATATCTTAAATATAACTGTCATCTTTTCTACGATATTGTTCAATATTAAAAAAATTTAAATCATTTTGTGGTATATCCAAAAGAAAGACTTTGAGTGACCAAAAATACTTTACATTGTAACGTTTACAAATTGTAAGAGCGATAAATATCCAAAAACAGATATAAATAAATATTTAGTGAAATAGGGAAATGGACTGTCACTTTTTAATAGAAAAAAGTTAAAACGTGACAAAAAATTGAGAGATTTTGATATCGTATCAAAAAAATCTTAATCGTTTAAATTATATTCATTATCATAAATTAAATAGATTTTTTCATGGTTGGGTATTCCTTTGAAAAAATTGAATGAGATTTACCGTAAATAATTATGGCCTTTCAACATGAAAAAATGAATGATAGGAGACTACAATTATTAAAATTCACAGTTTTTGATTTCTGTTGAGAATTCACCTATTTAGGGTGATGACAGACTGATAAATTATGATTTTTTGCCACTTTTCAATATTTTAAAATGTTTTTGTTTTTGCTGAGTTTGTTCGGAGTCTATGACAAAAGTGAACACCAAAAAGTGACAGGGGAACCTTAAAGTCACTTTTCATGAATAAACTGTCACTTTTTGCGCGGGCAAATTGTCACCTTTATAAAAAGTGTCATAAATATCTTTGT
>JALKBU010000670.1:0-28428 GCA_023091735.1 Trichomonas tenax | reverse complement strand
TCTTTACTTAGGAAATAAAAAATAAATTATTTTAAAAAGTAACTAGATTTTATAAAGTCATAAGTTTCAAAATCAAAATTAACGTTAATTTGTAAGAAATTCAAAAATTTATTTTTTATATGGGGGGGGGACCTAACTTGTAAAACTAATTCTGTAAATATATTTAAAAAGATGTTCGCGGAAGACACGGCGAAGTTGTGGATTCTGCGAACATCTAATTACTAACTAAGCACTACCACTACTATGTAAAATGTTACTATATTGATGTAGTTGTCTAATAGGAGAATTTGCAATGCCATCTGCTCTCTACTAGTCTCACCCAAATTTACAAATCTGGACATTTTACTGGTAAATTAGGTAAGCGGTATTAAAATAATAATTATCCAAAATCACAACGGCAATTCATCTAAGCTAGTTGTGTATATGAACATATTCCAATTTCAAGGATGAAAATAAAGGTAATAAAAATATAATTTCATATTTTTATTTTACATGTGTTCATATTTGTGGTTGATATATACCCTTTTGTGTGGATTATTGTGTAGAAGTGGTAATTCTAATATAAAAGAAATTATATTTATTAATTCAAAAATAATGGGTATAACTGATGATATAACATCCATACCACCAGAAGAACAACAATATTATGCACTGAATGCATTCCCCAAAATATTAAAAATTGGTAAATATGATGTAATTGAAACTTTTATCACTAACTTTTTAAATGATATATCAAATAAAGTGGATAAATTAATATTTGAAAATGAAGTGAGCTGTATTAATGAATCACTAAATAATAAAGCATCGATTGAATATGTGAATGAAGAATTAATGAAAAAAGTGGATAAATTAACATTTGAAAATATCGAATTGCTATAGGTTCATGAAATAATGGGATTTATGAAGCAATGAAGAGAAGGAAAAACGATTAAAAATGATGATGGAACGGAAACTATAATATTACCTTAACCTTCGACATTTGTGGTTCCTGATTTCACTGACGGATTCGAAACAAAGGCTGTAATTATTCAAAACAATGATGAGGTAATAAATGTTGAACAAGTGCTGAATAGTAAGGCTGATAAAGTAATAACTGATACCTTAACCTCAAATTTAGCGAATGTAATGAATATCCCTAACGATAAAGTTAATAAAGAAGAGTTAGATTATAACACTCATGAATTATCGTCAAGAATTGAACAAGGGATACTTGATGTCAGGAATAAATTAAATGATAAGGCTTCAATGTTAGATTTGATGGAAGCATTAAATAAAATAGAAACTAAAGCGGAAAAGAATCATACAGATGATAGTTTTGATGAACTCAGGATAAATTAATTAAACATTTATGAAACATTTCGTATCAAAAACCATAACTTATTTGATATAGTTTATCCTATAGGTTCAATTTACACGTCGATGGGAAATCAAAGTCCCGATCAATTATTTGGCGTTGGTCACTTGGAGCCAATAGTTGATCGCGTTTTATACTGTGTAAATTCATCAGAACAAACGGGAGGAAGTAAAAAGATTTCAGTAAATAATTTACCTGCACATAATCATTATTTCTCAGGTACAACATCAACGGCTGAAAATCATACCCATTCAATCAGTAATAGGGGTTATTATGGCTGTGGTAACGGAGTAAAGGAAACGATTTCATGTTATGATATTTCATCAGATTCCAGAGAATACAACACTCGTTTAAGCATTGATTGGTCAGGAAATCATACCCACTCAGTTTATGGTAACACACAATCAACAAAAAATGGTACCGATTACATGCCACCATATATGACCGTTTATGCTTGGTATAGGCTTTTTTAATAAATATGTATTTTTAAATAGTGATCCCTGTCAAATGGTTCTCTTCCAATTAAATCGTTTATTCTATTGAATTCATTTATTTTTGATATTAAGTCATTGTTATGCAGGTAAGTGTTTTCAACTTAATTCGAACATTTGAGAACCGCATAAAAATATGAAATTTCTTACTTGATAACTAAAAGACCTGATGCTAGAGGCACAAACTACATGTTCATTCTTCAAACTTTTCAAGATTCAATATTTTTTTAAATAATCTAATATAAACAAAATTGACTTGGGAAATATTAGGGATATCCATAGTATGCATATTTGTTACTTGTAAGTGATTATAAAATTTAGTCAAAAATTTGATACCAAATATATGAAAACATCATATTTTTGGTGTGTGAAGATGCAAATAAGGTAATGATATACATATTTATGAAGTGAAAGAGTTCCGAATAAAGGTGACAAGATTTTTCTTGCTCGACCAATTTACTAATAAAAGTGACGAATTTCATTTTTTAAAATGAGTGATGGTGATCAAAAGCTTATTGCCTGGGGAGTAAAATTAAGCGATGTTATTAAAGAAGCTCATCAGAAAGCAGATGCATTTGAAGGTGTCCTCAAAGGAACAAATTTCATTGAGATTAAAAGTCATCTTCAGTTTTTTATGGTTATTTTCACTTCCTCACAAAAGAAGAAATTCAAAGATTTAGTAAAAAGAATATTTGCAATGTTATATGATTATGTAACCACAGTTCCATATAAAATGGAGGCAATCATTGACAGTTGCATTGACCTCATGAAATTAATCAACACAACTCCGCTTTTAACTCCATATGATCTTGTTTTGCCATTAGAACCTTTGCTTAAGGCACAATATCTTATTTATAATATAAGAAATCACAACACAAATTTTGGAATGTTAAATTATTATTTCAGCGACGAGGACAATGAAAAGTTATTAAAGGAATACCTTCCTCGAATTGGTCACTCTTGTAACAAGTCATTTGAGGCCACAGCTCAATTATTCAGATTTTTGCATCCAAAATTTTTGCCAAGGGTTATTGATCATATATTCACAATTATCAAGAATAGAATAAGTGTTCCTTCAATCAAAGTTGTTTGTAATTATTTGGCCGTTTGCGCTAGAGTTCCTGATTCAAAAATTGATATTTTTCCATACATGGACACAATTTTCGATGCTATTTTTGCTTACAGTGATTTTAAGTTCCAAGTATTAAACTCGCAATATTATATTGCTGAAGCAGACGCAAAAATTGCCATTAAAGAATTTGATGTTTTTCCATCTTCAATTACAAGTTCACTTATTACACTTCTCGCATCACAAATGTACAAAGGGCCAATCGGTGACTCAATCATCACACATATTAAATGTTTAGTTCCACTTATTTCTCAGTTTATTGGTGCTAAGTCTACAGGCGCAAGCAGTGTTAAATTTGTATCATCATTTATTCACCAGATGATCAAAGCCAAGAAATATCATCATCTCGATCTCAATCTTGCCAAAGAGGCAATGGAAATTTTCATACCACTTATGATGCAGGCCATCATGTCTACAGAATCTTTGAAACTTTCTGGGCCAATTGTTAAAAGCATTAACGAAGCATGCAGCTTTAACTACGAAATTATAAGAGATAAAATCTTGTATTTCGCTATTGAGCACATGTATGACAGTGAAATGACATTCTTATCCCAGAATTGTATTGTTATTGTTGGTGAGCTCATTCCATACATCTTCTGTAATGAACACATCAGTGATTTTGAACAGTACATTCCACATATCTTCGATACTGTCGAGACATTAATCGGATTTGATCGTAAATCAACAACAGCAGGTGCAGGAAGATCTATTCTTTCAAAGATTTCGGCTTGTTTGTCTTCCAAATCCATTAGTGAAGACGACTTCGTTTATCAGTATATGCGTGACAAAGCAGTTTCAATCTCTGAGAATTACATTCGCAGCATGAATGCTTACATGACTTCTTCGAAGCCAAACCAGAGAAAAGTTCATCCATTTGTTCACATCTTCCAACTCTTTTATGAAATCCTTCCAGAACGCACAATTAATCAGGTTCTCGAACTTCTAGAATCGAAGCTCAATGCACCAGATTGTTCTCCAGAAGCACTATCTGTTGTTATCAATATCCTCACATGTGCTCATCCAAAGCAAACTGTCGAATATCTCCTTCCAAAGGTCCAGAAATATTTGAAGAATGAAAGCTTCCAAGGCAGAATGACATTGATTGCAAATGGTTTTATCGTCAACAAATCAGCAATCAAGCCTTTCATTCCAGAATTAATTGATATTGCAGTTGCTGCACTTAGCAACAACAAGATTGCTATTTATGGCGTTGATATATTATTCAATCTTCGCGTTTTCAAGTTCCCAGCTCTCGGCGATAGTGGAATGCTTAATCCAGAAGACATTGGCAAATATGAAGGAATTGGTAAATTCTATAAGAAGTCCGAAGTTAAAATTGATTTCGAAGAATATGATCCATCAATCATTTCCATGATCAGCCAAAAGACAGCAGATATTATTGAAAAGAAACTTGCTTCATTCAACAGTGATGACGATGAAACACAAAGAACAACAATTTCATTAATCTCCAATCTCAAGATCCCAAGGCAAACCCATCTTGCTTATACCAATAAGCCAATCGAAATGTCTGAAGGAGAAAAAAGATTACAGAAAGTCATGATTGATTCAATCAAGTCTCTTCTCGAGAATCCAATTGTTTTAAATAACAGACCAATGATCAACGATGTTACGAATGGACTTACATCAATCATTAATGATATGTATTACTATAACTCATATAACCAAAAACATGAAAAATGGAATAAGTTCACGACATCATGCTTTAAATTCAACAAATCAAGACAAGAGCTTCGTGCAACATATATGAAGTCATTATACATTAGTCAATGCTCTCAGATGATATCGAAATTTATGATTCCAGATAATTTCTATAATGTTCTCGATAGCGTAATGGAAAAGTTCTTGACAAACGATTCTCAAGTGATTTGTACACGAACAGCTTCATACTTCGGTCTCTATCAACGTGGCCAAGATTATATATATGGCATTTTTGAGAAGTATTTTGCGAAACTGAGTGAAAATCTTACAAGAATTGAATTTTTCTCATTCATGAATCTTCTTTTATCACTGCTACCGCATATTGCATATTCTAGAGGTGATATGTTAATCAGATTTTGCAAGTTCTTCTTAACATATAAAATTGATCCAAAGTGGCGAGGTGGTGAAACATTTAAGAAGATTTTCATGTTCTTCAAGGCATTTTTCAATATCAATGTAATCAAAACTCCAGCTCTTGATGAATTTATCAAGGAACTTCCATCCCTTGAGAATCAATTTAATCACCAAATCATCTACGAAATATACTCCATTCTTTGTTACAATCAGTACGTTTTCCCAGAAAATATTGCTAAGAACATCATCGAGATGGCAACAACACCAACTGATGTTGTTTATTCCACAGCCAAGAAGATCTTTTACAATATTGTTAGTTACAGTCATCCAATTCCAAAGAAAGTATATACAACAGAACCTCCACAGTTCTATGAAAAATTAACAATTGACTACAGCTCTAAACAGGAAACATACTGCCATTTCGATTTCAATGGAGAAACAACGACATTAGTTCCTGAATACAAATGCTTCCAGCCATTGATCAAATCAACATGCACACCAGAATTTATCGAGAAATTCATTCAAGGTTTCATTCTTTGTAAATCTGATAATAACCAAATCAATTTCTACCAAGAATCAAGGTTCTGGTCATATTTTTCTCATTTCCTTGATGATGCTTGCATTGATAAGATCTACGACATGCTTGTCAACATGCTCAAAATTGAATCAGTTGAAGCCGAAAAGATTATTGCTTGCACAATCATCAGCGGTCTTGTTATTTCTCGAAGACATTATCCAGAAGAAAAAGAAAAGCAAATCTATGATAGGATTTTGATTCCATTCTTCGATCCAATCATGAAATCTGATCTTTCATTCAATTCCCTTTGGATTGATATCTTCAAGCATTTGTCAATTAAGAGACTTGAGTTTTTGCTTCCTTTGTGCTCACAAGCTATCAAATCAGGAGATTGGAAGACCATAAACAAAGGACTTGACATCGTTCGTCATATAATTAACCATACTCATTACACAAGCATTCCACTGCTCGTCAAGTTCTTTATTGATGAGGTTCTTCCAATCTTCAACGATTTTGAGAAAGTCTCAGTTAAGAATATCTCCAGGTTGGCGATGACAATTGTTAGATTACTTCACAACGCTCCTTTCGGCCACATGGAATATAAAGAGATATTGCCAGTCGTCTTCGAACAATACTTCGACAAATGGCCACAATGTGAGCATACATTGAATTTCATGGATCATTTGATTGTGAACGCATCAATTTTGGAAGGAAGAGCATTTGGTCCTTATATTTATTCACGCCTTGGAAGAATCTTTGAAATGGGCAGATTGAAGTGCAATGAGGTCGATGAAATAGCTCGTAGAACAGCTTTGGCAGCCGCAGAGTATCCAATCGATGTCATTCCTCTTGACTCTATCATGAAGCTCAAAGAAATGGTTACTTCATTCTTCTGGATGCAACGTGAAACAGCAATGGGCTTTGGAAAGCTTCTTCTTATGCAGCACATATTCACAATGCCAAAGGAAATGCTTCGTTACATTACAGATGTCTTTGTTATTCCATTCCTTGTTGATGAAAACGAGTATGTTCGCGATGCAGCATTGAGCTTATTGAAAGTTTGCATCCTTCTCACAGTCCAGGATAAAGATTCATTAAATGCATATGCACAGCAATGCATTGAAGAGCTTCGCCACTGCAAGGACAATGTCAGCGTTGTTAAAGCTTGCGCTCTCATTGGCTTTATCACAATATCAAGCGAATGTCCTTCTTGGCTCCCACAGCTCTTCGATGAATCAGAACGCAAATACAGCTCACGCCATCCTTACGCAAAGATGCTCGAAGGTACAATTGGCGACTTCTGGAAGCGCCATCAGTATCATGATATTCCAGAGCTCGAAGAATTCAGATATATATTCAAAAACTCATATTATTACTAAAATTTATATTTTACTTTAAAAAACATTCATCACTCAAATATACGTTTGCATCATCAAACAAAAGAAATATATTCACTTCTTTAAATGCACAATGAGATATATATCAGTTTTTGATTTAATTAATACAACAGATTAAAACTTAGAATTATACTATTAATTTGATATATTAATTAAATGCAGCTGACAAAAACTCTGATACAAAGAGTATATTTAGATTTAGCGTAAATATTGTTTTTGACAATTGTCAAAAATTGGATTTTTATTTTTGACACTTTGCCAATTTTCCGAAAAGAGAATGAAATATTTGAAACTGAGAATAAAGAAAAACAAATATTTAATCGTAGCCGGTGTCATTGCATTGGTTATTTTCGATATCAGCCTTCTGTTGCTTTCATCTTCATCAAAAACACCGAAATTGATATCCGAAAAGGAAAATTTACAACACGTTATCAAAAAGGAGACAAAAGCAGTCAAAAAAGGACAAAAAGAAGACCAACAGCAATCAAATGAAACAATTCCGCCACAAGAACAAACACAACAACCGCAAAAACAAAATAATACACCAGGAAATGATCCAGCAACAGAAATCAAATTAGCATTTTACCATGCACTTGTTTCTTACCTGAACAAAGCATCTAAACACTCATGGTTGAATCCTATTACAGGAGTTCCTTTCGATGAATTCAATACAACATATTTCTTGGCCGAAACACTCACGACTCTCATTATTATGGGCGATAAAGATCAAGCACGGAAGCAGTTGGATAATTTCGCAAATAAAATTTTCAATCATATTGAATCTTTCCCAGAAAACTCCGAATTACATCAGAGATATCCAAAAGCAAAGAAGAACGAAACTACTGGTTTATACAATGCAATGACGGTCAAAAATCTTTACCAAGGATCCACAAACACGTCATTCTTCCTTCCAAGCGTGATGGGAGCTCTTTTATCTGCTTTCTCGCTTACAAGTGATAGCCAATACTTCCAAGCAGCTTACAACATCATTTCATTGATTCCGCAAATCAAAAAAGATTTGTTCATTTTAGATAAAATGCATGTTCAAAGGGAAAGATTTTTGTTGGAAGGAGATCCATACATCAAAATACACAAACTTGGAAACTATCAAACAGACTTCTTATACATGGGTGAAAAGTTGAACAAGACATATCTTTATGAACAATCAGTTGGAATCTACCATTTGTTCAGAGTGAGATCTCCAATTAACGGATTAATCCCAGATGTGTTCAACGCTTTCACAGGTGAACCACATAACATAGGCAATGGATATGAATATTCTCTCGAATATGAAGGAAATAACATTTATAGAGGTTTGTTACCAATCACATCCATTACAATGCACTCGTCTGAAGTAGGAAAGTCTCTCTTGTACAACTTCACACAAAAATTTAAAGAACATTTCCTTGTCAAGGATGATAATAGTAATTTTGTTTACAGAAAGTATTCCAACAATATGGAGAACATAATGAGCCTTAGAACAGCTTATATTCCCGGTCTTTTAGCTCAAGCTGCTGTTGAATTAGAAGAACCATCATTGATTGAACTTGCTATTGATTCAATGGAAGCATTCTTGAGGATGACGAAGTTAGGAGATCTTCCACCGATGACAGTATCTCGTACAGAAAACGGTGATTTAGTTATTGAAGATCCCACATTTGATTTTGCTCCTGATTTGTTCGAATCGCTTTATTACCTTTACAATGCAACAAAAAATGCCAAATACAAGAGTGCTGCTTATGAGTTATTCCTCAAATTCAATAGGCTATGCAAGACAGAGTTTGGTTTTGCCAACATCAACGTTCTCACAAACGAAAAGATTCCAGAAATGAATCCAATGCTATTGTCAAGGACATTCAAGTTCCTTTACTTGTTGTTCGATGATAAAGCAATCTCTGGAAAGCATTACACGTTCAACAGCCATGGAAATCCAATGGGAAGATGGAACAATCCAATCAAGGACTTTGACAAATTAGTTTTCGAGAAATTGCCGCAGATGTATGATTCGAAAATGATCGGTTTCTAGACTTAATGATGCATGTGATTTAAATATTATTGTTTAATTGTATTTAAATAAATGTTGATTATCATTTCAATCTTCTCTTTGATCACTCAAAAAAGCATACATTTATATTCAATCTCAAAGGAATAAATTTTTCTTCTTTACGTTGAATTTGAAAATTCATTTTAACGGAGTAATATTCTTTACCAAAAAATATATGAAAGAGAGAAATAACCAATTGTTTGGATAGTATAGATATACACTAATTTAGAGATTACTGAAAATAAAATTATTTACTTATAAATTCAATTTTCATTGAGAAAAAGTTCACTTTTGCAGAAGAAAAAATTAACAATAAAAACGAATTTTGATCAAAGAAATAGCAACTAAATAGTAAGTAACAGTTGAAATTACAATCTAAATTACTTTTTTTGACAAGATTTGCCACATCAAGCAAAGATATGATTTTTAATTGATATTTGGGAACTATCATCGATGCAGAATCTATACTTCAAGTTTCATTGAAAATCAATATAACAGTCACTTTTCTCACATAATACATCAAAACATTTCTAATAAAGAAAACTTTTTTCTTCGCTTTAAAAGGGACTTTAGAGTCTATTTAAGATCCAAAGCAATGCGAAAGTTGATCCCAACATCTCTGCGAAGACCCACAATTAATTTTTTTCGATTTTTTGTGCCAAACTTTTTTCGAGCTTGAATAATGGCAAAGAAAGAACATAGACAAGAAACTTACAATAAAGTTGAACCTCCACATGAACTTAGAGCGTTTCACAACCGAGAATTCCTTCAGCTTCTTGAACATACACAAGATCTCAGATCTGGGTGTAAGAAGTTGCAGAGAGAGGAAACCTTCATTCAGATATTGAAGACAATCTTCAGCTATTGTTGTTGCAGTGGAGAGCGAAACGTGAAACGCTGTCTGGAGTGTGGAATTATTTGGCTTCCGAATAACTTATATGCGATCAACGGCAAAACATTTTCACACCTTCTTCACAACAGTAGGAGCAATACAAACAAAAGCTTCACCAAGTTAGGCTTTATTATCGATAAAAAGAGAGCCGATTCCTATTATGGCTTACAAACCATCTTATTGAACTGTTCTAAGAGTGAATTAAGACATTAGTCCATAAGTCTATGCGTATCAACCAAGATAAACTCCTTATTCCACAAAAGATTATATCCGGAAGTCTATTTAGAGGTTGACCTTTAATTACTTCAGAATATTACTGTATTACTTGAATAAAAGCTTATTTACTTACAATTGTTTGAATTCAATAAACTAACGGAAAATATTGCCGGAAGGATTGCTTTTATGAACTATAAACGAGATCAAATATTGACTTGTGTCAACATTTTAAGTTTAGATCCTGAAAACCAATGGAAAAATACAAATAATAAATTTTGAAAAAATATAATGCGTAAATCAATTCCTATGATTTCAAATTAGCTTATAGAAGGTATTTTAATGTTATTACAAGAATCAAAATTGCTTTAATTGCATTTTTCTCAAGATTCAACATATCATATTTATATTCTTATGAGAACCATATATTATATGCACTACTATATAGCTATAATATTTCTCGTGTTAGATAACGTTGTAATTCATTATGTAGCATATTTAACGCGTTTTAATAATCTTATGTAATAAAATAGGGGCTTGATAAAAATTAAAGGGGAGCGCTTTTTTAAACGGCAACAAAAAATTTATTTTAATATTTTTGGCTAAAATTTCGCGATAATGAGCTTAGCTGGGATGGGCACAATTCTGTCCACAAGCTCAGGTGAGAGTTCGATTAAGGAGGATGAGATTATTTCGATGCTTTCTGATCAAGGAATCTCATCTTCGAAATCTTCTGATATATCTTCGCCACATGACAGAAAATACAAATTAAAATCTAAAAATAAACAAACTTCAGAGCTAAATTCGGAAAATAACTCAGAATACGAAAGATTATCTAAAAAACCATCGAAATCAAAGCGAAGAAGTAGCACAGCAATGAAATCAAGTTTCCAAGAAAACAATAGTGATGTTCTTTCATTCGAACAGTCCCAAACTTCAAAATTAGATTCTACAGACCCAACAGGGAGCATTAATTTACGGTCAGCCAGCTCCCTTATAAAGACTCTTGGCAAATTTATGGACTTTGAGAACGAGTCTGGTTCTCCCTCACATGAATACACTCCATCACCGAATAATTCAACGAATTCGAAAGGAAAACTCAGTTTACTTGAACAAGCACGAAGAAGTGGTCTCTTAAATGAACCACATCGTGACAAAGTCAGTTTTGATTCAACATCATCTAAATCGAGAAGCAGTTCGACACCTCCTGATCAAAAAGCGCAAATGAACGATTTTCCGAATACTTCTAAGGGTTCTATGAACTCCTCTAATAGTTTTGGATTAACTCCATCAAAGAAAAGCAGTTCTTCGCAACAAGTTAATTCATCACTAGTTTTCGATGATTCTTTTGTTCAAGATAAATCAGCAATTCGAAAAACAGGGGATTTAGATACCGAAGAAAATTCAAACTTGTTGTCTAAAGAAGAGACATTCACAGATTCATTCGATTCATCATTTATTCAATCGCCGAGAAATGCAACACCAAAAGAATTAAACATTGATCCATTAAATGATGCTTTAGAGATTAAAAAATCACCTCCAGAAAATAAGAAAAAGACCGATGAAGATTCATTTAATTCCAGTTTCCTTTCTGTTCCTGAACAACCAACGGTGAATCAGCATTCGGAGAGTAATGTTCAAAGTTTTATTTCAAGTTTCAATGATGATTCATCTTCAACAAAATCAAAGAATAAAGAATCGTTTGTTGATTCTTTCGATAGTGATGAAAAACCAAAATCTGTTGTTCCAAATCTACAACTTTCTAAATCTAAAAATACAAAGACAAAAGATAGCTTTGATTCTTTTGGATCTCAAAAATCAACAACTTCTAATAAAGACAAAAAAAATTATTTCAACGAAACCGAATCTAAGCAATCAAAGATAAGCAAAAATCATGAATTTAGTGAAGATTTTGCAAGTTCAATATCAAAGAAATCAAATTCAAAGCATAATTCATTAGATGATGACTTTAATTCAACAAATAAATCAAATAAAAAAGCACCAAAACAAGAAAGTTCAGCAACGAAAAATTCATTCGATGATGACTTTGAATCAGCAAAATCCAGCAAAAAATCTTTAATAAAACAAGATTCATTCGATGATAATTTTGAATCTACATCTAAATCTTCTAAAAAGACTCCTTCTAAACAATCTCAGGACTCTTTTGAAGATGATTTTGAATCTACAAAATCTAGCAAAAAATCACTATCAAAAGTGAAAGAAAATTCATTTGATGACAGTTTTATCAGTATTCAATCATCTAAATCAGCAAAAAAGGCGCCATCAAAACAGGAACAAGATTCATTTGATGATGACTTTGAATCAGCAACTTCTAAATCAAAGGCAACATGTAAATCAAATCAAGACTCATTTGAAGATGATTTTGAGTCAACTAAATCAAGCAAAAAGACTCCTTTAAAGCAAAAAGAAGACTCATTTGATGATAATTTTATTAGTGTAGGTTCTTCTAAATCTAAAGAAAAATCAAAAAAAAATTCTTTTGAAGACAGTTTCATAACTGTTGAAAGTCCAAAGAAAAACAAAAATTCGTTCGATGATGATTTTGAATCATCAAAGAAATCTTCGAGTAAAGCAAAAGAAGATTCTTTTGATGATAGTTTCATGAGCACATCATCAAAAGAAAAATCAAAAGAAAACTCATTCGATGAAAACTTCATTAGCATGTCGTCAGCCAAAAACATGAAAACAAAAGATTCCTTTGATGATTCATTTATCTCAATGACATCTGAAAAAACACCTGCTAAAACAGAAAAGAAAGAAGATTCTTTCGAATCTAGTTTCATCAGTGATCCTCAAAAGAGTTCTTTTGAATCAAGTTTTATTTCAGATTCTTCAAAGAAAAGCAAATCGAAAGTCAGTTGCACAAAGAAATCAGGAAGTTCTGAAGATGATTTCATTTCAAAAACAAAGAAGTCATCATCTGAATCATTCGAGAAAGCAGGCGAATCAAGTGCTTTTATTACAGAATCAAGCAAAGAAGGAAGTGATTTTATTTCAACAATAAAATCAGAGAAGACTTCAAATGAAGGAAGTGATTTCGTTTCAACAATCAAATCAGAAAAGAAATCAAAAGGAGAATCAGATTCTATTTCAACAATCAAAAGCGAATATGACTTTATATCGACAGTCAAATCTGAGAAGAAATCTTCTGGAGAATCAGATTTTATTTCGACTGTTAAATCAGAAAAGAGGTCATCTGTTGGCGAAAGTGATTTTATTTCAACAGTCAAATCAGAAAAACAAGACAATTCGGAAGATTTCGAATCCTTAATAAAGTCAGAAGAAAATACAGAAATGTTTAATGATCTCAGTGTTATTTCTCAGCCAACAGATTCATCAAAGTCAGAACCAACAACAGATAGTGCTGATTTTATATCAACAATCAAATCAGAAAAGCAAAGTGAAGACGATGATTTCATTTCAACTATTAAGTCTGAGAAGAAATCATCTGGAGAATCAGACTTTATTTCAACAATTAAATCAGAGAAACAATCTGATGACTATGATGATGAAGGTGTTGATTTCATTTCGACAATTAAATCAGAAAAGAAATCATCGGGAGAATCAGATTTTATATCAACTATTAAATCAGAAAAGAAATCAGAGAGCAACGACGATGAAGGCGTTGATTTTATATCTACAATCAAGAGCGAAAAGAAATTAACTGATGGAGAATCAGATTTTATATCTACAATTAAATCAGAGAAACCATCAGATGATGATGACGATGGTGGAGTTGATTTTGTTTCAACAATCAAATCAGAAATGAAGTCAACAGATGGTGAATCAGATTTCATTTCAACGATTAAATCTGAGAAGAAATCTGATGATGATGAAGGTGTTGATTTCATTTCGACAATTAAATCAGAAAAACAAAGCGAAGATGATGAATTTATTTCAACAATTAAATCAGAAAAGAAATCAGAAAGTTACGATGACGATGAAGGAATTGATTTTGTTTCAACAATAAAGTCAGAGAAAACAAAGACAACATCAGACTTTATATCAACAATCAAATCGGAAAAGAAGTCTGAATCTGATGATGATGAAGGTGTTGATTTCATTTCAACAATTAAATCTGAGAAACCAACAGAAGATGATGACTTTATATCAACAATAAAGTCCGAAAAGCCAAGTGAAGATGATGAATTCATATCTACCATCAAATCAACACAAAAGACAGAAATTGATGATTCAAGTTTCATTAGTGAAATTGTTTCATCGCAGGTTCAAAATAATGAAGATTCTGAATTCATATCAACCATTAAAAGTGAAAAAAAAGACAGCGATAAGTTTATTTCCACCATCAAATCGGAGAAGGAGAGTTCAGAAGAATTCATCTCAACAATTAAATCAGAAAAGAAGTCAGATGAAAGCTCTTTCATTTCAATTGTTAAAAGCGAAAAGACATCTGATGACTTCGTTTCAACAATTAAACCAGAAAAAAAATCTTCTGGTGAAAGTTCATTTATATCAACGATTAAGTCTGAGAAAAGATCTGAAGAGGAAAGTTCATTCATTTCATCTGTTAGAAGTCATGAAAAATCTACACCAAAACTAAAGAAAGAAGTCGGTTTTGTTTCTTCATCGCCAAAAACGTCTCCAACTGATAGTTTCATTTCAACACAAAAGTCGACTAAATCTAATGGAACATTTAACGATGATTTTGAGTCAACAATGAAATCTAAGAAAGCAAACGATTTTGAAAGCGATTTCACGGCAGTTACAGCAAAATCTAAGAAATCCAATGACTTTGAAAGTGATTTTACTTCTTTCACTGCTACATCGAAGAAATCAAACCAAACATTCGAAGATGATTTTGAATCAACAATTAAATCAAAACGAACAAATGATTTCGAAAGCGATTTTGCTTCAGTTGCATCAAAATCAAAGAAATCAAATCAAACTTTTGAAGATGATTTCGAATCAACATTTAGATCGAAACAAACCACAGATGATTTGATATTGAGTCCTCAGAAGACACATCCATCATCAAGAAGGCATAGACACAGATCATCAGCTTCAGCTTCTTCAATGAAACAAGATGAGGAAATCCAAGCTAAGTTAGAAACACCTAAGAAGAAAAAGCATCATAAACCAAAGATGCCACAGGTTGCATATACTCCACTGCCTGCTATTCGTCAAAGAGAAAGACTTCTTCCACTTCCAAGGCCAACACTTGCTGTTACACCACAAAAAGAAATGAAGAATAATTATGTTGATTTTATCCAAGTACAAAAGAGACGATTGAAAGAAATTTCTGACTCTGTTCAATCTTCGAGGCAATTAAGAGCAATGAGAGAATCCAAAGTCACACATATTAATTATGAAACATTGTAGAATTTTATATGTTTTTATTTTTGTTTGTAAATACTAAATTGTTATTATTTCAAATCTCGCTGTCGATTATTTCTGTAGAAACGACAGCAATTGGGAACATGTTCATGTCATTTGTATCAGCAAAATCATCAGAAAATGGATCACCATCAACTGTATTCAATGTGAACATCGAATTGGTAAATGTGTGATCATAACTATAATTTGAAGCCATAATAACAGTTTCTTCATTCATATCAACTGTACTTGAACTCTCATCATTTTTCTTCTTTGCAACAATAAAGATTGTAATGCCAACAATAATAATAACTTCAACACATGCTGCAACAACTAAAATCAATGTTAAATTAGACATTTTTGTGTTATGAAATTCTGGACTATTTTCAATGTCAGATTGAATGACAGGAATATAAACGTTTTCAGCTTCGGATGTCTTTGTGCTTGCGGTTGTAGTTGTTTCAGTAATTTCAGGTGGAATATGAATGATTTCAAGTGGTTGTTCAATAATTTTCAATATTTCTTCGTTGCAAGCTGACAAAAGATATGATTTTCGAGGAAGATAATACATGTAATTACCAGATGGCTCTGCATAAAAATCACCCTTAGCATAGCTTTCATATGGAGTTTTTGTATCCCATTCACCTCGAATTACGGGAATAGTCTCAAGCCATTTATTAACAGGTGATTCATAATGGCGATGCTTAATCCATCGATCTGTTTGGAATCTATCAGAAACATAAACTCTTAAATTGGGGAATTTATATGAATTTAAAACAACATTCTGAACTTCACCACTGTAAAAGAGGTTATAGAGATATGGACAATACATGAAAGCATTTTCATGGCAAATAACCTGCATGGGCATAAAAATTGATGTGATTCCAAAATCAATGACTTTTCCAGTTAGGATTATTTGAATCATTTGCCATATCATTTGGTGAAGCTGTTTGTGGTAACTTTACTGGTGATGTCTGTGAAACTGTTTGTGGATATTTCTAGTTTGGCTTGATGCTAACAGCCTATGAGCACATCAGACTCTTTTGATAGAACACTACATGCTCATTTCTGGTATATGGCTTCAACTATTCTGAGAATGCGATCATGGAAACAACTATTGATGGCTTCAATTATTGACCCAATTCACCATCATTTTCTCGCTCTATTGAGCTAAATAGATTACAGATTTACGCTATATCAAAATCAGATATAAAAGCTATCTATCACTACGCATATCCTAGCACAAAAGCAAGCTAGGAAGCATGCAATTTGAAAGACAGTCATTTTAGCCTAACAAAATCATATGAAATAAATTTCGACCTACAAAAGCCGTTGATTGTCTTGCTGAACGAGCACAATGCAAGTTCGTGTGCCAAGCATGAAGATTTGTGGCTCCTGCGGGTCGAAATTTATTTCAAAACGCATTATTTCGACAAATCTGATAGGAAGCACCTGATTTCTGGCTCACTATATCCTGCTATATGACTAGCAACATACTGTGAGTCATAAATCTAATGTTTCCTGTCACATTTTAAGTGATTTCGACCCTTTACTTAGAACACAACATAATGATATCTAGTTGATGCCAGCATATTACACTCTTATTTATCCTACAAAATTCCATAAATATAATTTGATATTACCCAGATTTGCCATCCTTTTACCAATTTATCGTTCCCCCTGCGTAATTTGATAAGTTTTCATCAAAAAATTGTTTTTTGATGTAAGCTTTCGCGAGGTGCCACAGAAAAACCACCTCCTATTGCTTCTTGAGCCTTTAAGGACTTCAACTACACAGAAATTTTGATCAAAGACAAAGTTGATGAGCTCGCTGATCAGATTCCTGAACCTGATGCTGTTAAATACCCAGAGCATGATTTATATCTGCCAGATGATCATTATACTGAACAGGAACGAGTGTCAGAAAGCGTTGATGAAACAGAACGAGAGGCAACATTAACCGATCTTGACATTGTTAATCATTCCATTCGATTTCTCCAAAGGGAGCTTCAAAAACGAGGAAGGTCTGCCGAAGTCATCGATGACACCATCAAAGCTTTCAAAGAGATGATTGCAAACGACACGCATCCTTTCAAACCAATGCGCACAATTACAGATTACGATGTTTTTGATTTCAATTTGTATCTGAACAACAAAATTTGGAATCATGTCGCAGACATCGCCTTGCGCATGTGCCACTGCGCAGAAGCGTCCTGCGAGAGAACAATCAGTACTCAACGATTGATACTTACTTGCTACAATCTCAACATGTCCAAAGAGCTCATGGACTCACCACTAAGACTCATGAAAGGGTTTCAATGGAAATCAAAATGAATAGCATATTTTTTTAATTTAAATAACTTGTAATAATTCCTAATTTTTTAATCGAAAGGATATGGCTAGCAATGTATGGCTAGAGCAAAGCTAACCAATTAATTTAAAGTCATATCAATGATGTTTATGGAAGAGAGCCAATCAATGTTTTCATTTATGTTGAATTTTCCCGCATCCATAGTAACTGAAGGCTCCATGTACCATATTACTATTAAGTATGATGTTTTCGCACTTTTCCCTGGGGCGGCGCCGCGAAAGGATGCAGATGTTAACAATAGGTGTGCTTCTGTTCTTCTTTTTCATGATGCTTTTTATGTTCGTCATTGCAATCTATTTAGTGTGCCAAAGAAATACAGCAAATAATGAAACATTAGAACAACCAAGAGAACAAAGAGTAGAAAATGTTAAACCATTATTGCCTTAACTTAAAATTTTACTAAACTTGCAATTCTTTGAAAATAAAATGAATACATCGAATTGCATATTGTAAAAATTGTTTTAAAAGTAACCATACATTCCATCATAACCACATGTAATTTCAATGCAGCGAATGATTTCTGGGATGCACTTGATTTTCAGTGAATCAAAGACAGATACAACGAATAAGATAAAGCAGTCGTTTCTTCCTTCAATTTCAAATGTCGATGATTTTGAAAACGAGAAGACCTTCGATTTCGTTAAAATTGTTTTTTATTTTATTCATTATTTTGAGTTTCATTCATAACAACTTCACAATGTTGATTACTTCATTAAAGTCGATGTGATTTTTTTCATCAATATTTCGTTATTTTGATGTAGAAACATAAATTACATCTGCAGTCGATCGAAATATTTTTGTAACTTAGATCAAGGCAGGAATATGCTGGAAACTTGCTTATTCAATATTAGTCGGATGTCACTTAAATCCAATTTTTGAAAAAAGCAACTCATTTTATTATTTTTGTTTATTATCTCATTACCAAGAGCAAAACAAAGCATGAAATTATGGATGAACTGAAGCAGTTCTTCCTCTATCCTTAACTCATTACATCAATAAGATCATTAATTGATTTTTGACACGTAAACCAAAGTTTTGACTGTGCTTGCCAACAACAAAATGTTGGGAGTTGACTTTGGTTACAATAAAGTCTATTGTTACCAAGAATTGACAACAGTCTCCAAAATGACCAGTTTCAATCCTACAGATAAAGAGTTTTTGTGGTACTTTACTGAAACAGATTCTCGGTTATTTCTAACAATATGTCATCCAACGAATAATTCGAAGAGAGAAGTAAAATATTGGGCAGTCTCCGGTGATAATACTCAGTATTTCAGAAATTTAATAAATAAATTTTCACAAAAGCCTCATTTCTTTGAAAAAATACAAGCTGAATGTATAGGAGCGTTAAGGCTGATTGGGAAGGTTAATAATATAAAAGAAAAACAGGAAATAGAAAGAGATAACACATTTAATTATGACGTCTCAAGTTTAATTATATCTTTTGGTAATGAAACAATGTTTTATCATTATAAACCTAATGGAAAGTATGAATTAATTGATTCAATTAACGAAACTGGTAAAATGTTAATGAAAGCGGCAAAAATTGTTAATGTAGAAAGTTTCTTGAATTTACTCGATTTCTTTAATCAAAGTTATACAAATATAGACGAAAATGCTCAATTTACAAATATTATTGAAGAATTATGTTCTATCAAAGATGAAATACGAATTCGAGAATCAATTTCGATGTTAATAGTTTCAATGTTCACTCAAATAGCTCAAAAAATAGCTTCAATATGCAATAGATTGAAAATTAACCAAGTGATATTAATTGGCGAGTTTATTGATGAAAAAATATCTTTTGAAATTGTAAAACAAATTTTGAGCAAAGATAATATTACAACTTTCATTCCTCAACACCAGAAATATTGCTGTGCATGCGGTTGCTTTTTCCTTGCTACAAATCAGTTATACTATCCAAGATTGAATCGAAAGTTTGTTTCTAATTTGATTCCAAATTTCATAGATCTGTATTCTATAATTCAGCCAAAGTTAGACTTAATAATAAATCCAAACCTCACTTATAAGTTTAAAGTTTCAAGAGAACATACAGTTTTAACAAGATATTTTACTAATTTAGACCAAGCAATGGATTATATGACAGGAAATTTCTTGAATACATCAGAATTAATATGCTTTTCAGGAGTCAGAAAAGCTGAGCGAATATTTGATTTTGACAAAGAATATTCTTTTGACAAACTTTATTACTTTATATTAGCGACTGTTTCAAAAGCTGTTATTGTTTATCACTCACTAGAAAATGAATCACAAACTATTAAGAAATATGATGAACTTGTCATGAAAATCGTAAGACAAACGAATTGCTATAAACGCGAACTCGAAGAACCATACATTTGCTTATTCATTACCAATCTTCAAGAATTATTTAATGCAATTAAGTTGGGACTTTGTTCAATGAAAGACTCTCAATCAACAACATCATATTGCTCTGATTTAACTTTTGGAAGTCTTATGGTTTGGTCAGCTACTTTAGCAGTTTCCAATATATTGAAAGAGAATGGTGGAAAACTGTTTAATCACGATGTTCCACTACCAAATTCTCTTTTCTATGAAGAAGGTTTAAATGCGGTTGATTTTGATACAGGTGCTCTTATTTACAAATTAATTAATAAAGTCATTGTTCTTCCAGGTGAATTTCCTTCTCTAGTTCCAATATCTCAAGATGTGGCAAACGAGAAAAGATTCTATATGCCATATTGCAATTTATTATCGAAACAGTTATTTGATTTAGATGCAACACAGAAGTCGATCATCGTTTTTGGCCTATTAATGGCAGTAGCAAGATTTCAGCAATTAGGAATTGTACACAATGATATCAAAATAGACAATATTTTGCTTGACAACAATTGTTTCCCTTTATTGGCCGATTTCGATCTTAGCTTTCATGAAGATGAACAGCCGCGAGAACCTAAAAAGGTGCAAATCACAAGTCACTATTATAACGACAGAAGAGATGATATTGCCCAAGTTGCCGAAGTTATTCGTCAAATATCACTGTTCAACACGTCTGATGTTGAAAATCTCATAAAAGAGTTCATTCCAAATGATATCAATATCAATTTGAAAGAAATCACTGAATTAGTTATTATAAGGAAAAAAGAAAGCATCATGGATGCATTGAGAGAATTTGTCCCTCAAGAAAGACTCAGAGAATTTGATCAAAAAGCCAAAGAAAGTCAGAAAATGCATCCATTTTTCCAAGAATTAATTGATTTGTCTAAATATAAACAACCTGGAGGTGATTTTCAATTACAAGATAGAAAGCATAATACTCCTCTAATTAATCTTGCTGGGCAAATGATTAAAAACGTAAATTATCAATTACAAGATAGAAAGCATAATACTCCTCTAATTAATCTTGCTAGGCAAATGATTTCAAACGTAAATTATCAATTCGAAGGAACAGATTACAACAAGTTATTGGAATATGCTTCAAAGTTTTATTCTGAGTATGATTATACAACTTCAAGTTATTATTTCGATCATTACATTAATTCTGGTGATGATTACGAAACTGAATACAATCTTGGAATTGCATCTGGAGATGACGCCAATTCAATTAAGCATTTATTAAGAGCATCGACGTTAAACAATGAATTTAGCTATAAAGCTCACAAAATTTTAGGCGATATCTTCATGAATGGTGAAGGAGATGAATCTCCTAAAAAAATTTTAAAAGATTTTAAACGTGCAATGAAACATTATTCAATTGCTGCCAAAGGTGGTGATTTGGAGTCAAAGTTCATTTTAGCAGAAGAACTCGGAAAATCATCTCATAATTATGATAAACTGCGTGATAAACTATATAGAGATGCAGTTGAACTTGATGATGACTTGATATACTGCTCAGCGGGTTCATCATTTCTTGTCTCATTAGGGATTTATAGAGATCCTGAGTTTGGTCTCAGTCTTCTTGAAAAATCTTTATACAAGAATAATGTTGATGCTGGATCAAGTTTTGTTGAATTATCCCTATTATATGCTGAAGTTAATCCTGATCGAATCATCAAAGCATATCAGTTCATGTTGCAATTACTTTCATCATCAAATCAAGAAATCACAAAATTTCATTTCACCACAGGAATTGAATATTATGCATTGACGTATTTTGGTTATCATAATCAGAGTTATAAGATTGAAGTTACAGTTGATGAAATATTTAAAGCCTTTGATAGTATCAAACTATCAATTAAAGAGTGCGAAGAAATAGGACTGCGTCTCGAAATCCTTTTATTAATCGCCTTAAAGGAGCAGAGAGTTCATCAAATTTACAAATATTTGTTAGGATATGCCGAAGGTCATTGTGATTTTGCTGTTGGAAAAGGACTGCTGTTAATGTGGTGTTTCTACAATTCGATCAATAAAAATGAAGTCATTGACGTGTTTAATACAAAAAGTTTTGGAAGCACACTGTTCATGCGCGCATCAGATTTGTATAATGGAATCGCACAGTCTGAAAATGAAGAAAAGCAATTCTTTATTAACAACAAATTTGATATTAATGCGTTTATAAACAAACCGGAAAAAATCATCATAAAATCAATTGGATTCATGCTTCAAAACAAACAAAATGAGGCAACAAATGTTTTGTTGGAAAATGCATTTATCTGTCCAGAAATAATTTATAGATGTGGAAGGAGACTATTATTCGGATTTGGCTGTGATATTAATAAACAAAAAGCCACAGAGATGTTTAACCGATGTTTGAAGGAAATGCCAATAGTTTCATATCAATTGGCATATATTGTTAAAATGATACATTCTAAAGATCCTTCTGAAATTGAGCAATCAGATAATGATGCAAACAAAATCCTTTCTACCGGTATCGAAAATGATGTTAAATATTGTGAAGATACGAGAAGGCAATTCCAGAAAATGCATCGAAATATTGATCATGCTAATTTGGTTTCATCCTTTATAGTTCAAAATTCTTTCGGTCATCCAAATACCACAAAACCGAATCCAATTATCTTTCCATCAGACAGAAAATATTTGGCTAGTTTGATTTCACTGCCAAAGAAATAAAAATGATTTGTTTTCAATAAATTTGTTTTACTTTTAGATGTTTAATTTAAAGGTGTCATTATTTGTGTTGAATGTTAATTTGTGTTTAGTGATGATATTTCATCTGAAACTTTAGTCGTTCCATATGAAGGAAATCCTGTTGTTGTCATTCTTGATATTCAGGATAAACCTTTAATTAAGTTTATCAATATATCGAAAGAATTTCAAATTTTGCCTAGTTTTCTATTTAACATATTTCCAAATTTGATAAATATTTCTCTTCCGATTTCATTGACAACAATATATGATAACTGTTTTACTGAGTCCAAGCTTTCATATATTTTTATACCAAATTTTATGGTGAACAATTTTCCTGTTATTGTGGCAACGTTCTCAAAGTTGTTATTGTGTTTCGTCAAAAGAATCAATTAACTCCAAGTTTTGAAACCAAATATTTTGCAGGAACAGCATTGCAAAAATCAGATATAATATGTGCGTATTTAACTTTCAATAAAAACATGTTTTCAATGTTTTAAAAATTTTAGCAATCCATTCCTGATTTTTATGCTTATTAACTTTTGAAATATTTTAACAACGATTCTTTGTGATATCAAAAATATTCCTTTTCATATAGCTCTTTATTGCAATTGAATTATTGTCTTGAATGAATAAACTCATAAAACTTAAAGATCTCATGTATGTTTTATTGTCTTTTAATATAATAAATCACCTGATTTGTAGCAAGCAAAGATCATGTATAATTCAAATAATAGTTATTTGGCGATATTCTTAAAATGATAAATTTGAACACGAACCACATTTTTGTCAATTTTGGCAAAAACATAGTCACTTTCATTGTATTGATGTTACTTTATACGTTATTGATGGATAAATACCGAACAGAGACAGAAATAGAATTCACTGTCGTCAGTGACTCTGTTATACAGATTGGTACATTGAAACAAGCAATTCCTACTTATTATGCGGGTGTATTAACATTTCCTAATAAAATTGATAACAAAGCTGTAACTAGATTGAATGAATACGCTTTCATGGACTGCAATATTACTTATATTAAATTACCTGACTCAATTGCTTTTATTGGAAAAGAACGTTTTCGAAATTGCAAATTAGATAATTTTACTTGTCCAAAATCAGATACATTTATAGGAGATGCAGCATTTAAAAGCAGCCGAGTTAGATTTGCTGACTTTTATAATACAAATTTGAAACATTTTAATGGAGAAAATCATTTTAATGGATGTTATCAAATAAAAACATGTACTTACTCGATTCTCTCACAGATATTGCAACACATTTCCTATTTAGAACGACAATAGAAAATTTTACGATCACAAAAAATGTCAATGCGATTTATGCCGCTGCATTCGCTGCTTGTTCTAGTCTTAAAACATTTTATTGCCAGAACACACACTTCTTTATTCATAGCGGTATCTTTTATTCCTCAGATCTCAAAAAATTAATTGCTTATCCATCAAATTGCGAGGCAGAAATTTTGCCAACAGTGACGGTAATTGATAGCGCCCGAGGATTCAGTGGATCTACTTTGTCGAGATTAAAGATCAAAAACGCAGCTGAATTCATTAATGCACATTCATTCAGAGACATGAAAAATATTGTAACTATTGAAAAAAGTCGAACAAAATTACTGTGATAGGAGCTTTTACATTCCATAATTGTAATAAACTGATTGAAATTTTATTCCCTCCAACTCATACAAAAATTGCTAATGGAGTTTTCTATAGGTGTCCATTAAGTGTTTTAACTCTTCCAGATAAGCTTATGAATGCTGATGAATCCTTTGATGGAAGTCCGATCAAAGAAGTTCATTATTGTGGCTCAAATGCAGTAACTGTTTTTCTTCCTAAAACAGCAATTGTCCATGTAACAGACAAATACAAATTTAATTCATTTATGAACATTACTATTCGCGACAAAAATGCAAAATGCTTTAATATAGATAAAGATGTTGCAGATGTTGAGGAATACATGAAGTCAGAAATTTTACAGATTATCTCCAAAAGTTTTCAAGAAGATGTCATCTTTATTGAGGACAATTTTAAACGAATATGGGCAAGGAATTCGCGAGGAATTCTTTGATTATATATAGATTAACTACGCAAACAAAACATATTTTATTATATTGATTATTTCCAGGTTAAAAAGGTCAGATAAAAAGCTGTGACATTCTTAACCTTATTTTTAAAAAATCCTTCTCGGGCTAATAAAATGCTTCTTATCATTGAATTGGATTATATTAATATTTTAACACAATAAAATAGTCAACAACAACATAGAGCTAAATATTATTATATATTTAGTTAGGCATGAATCTCATTTTTGTTGAAAATATATTATACATGATATAAAATGTTTGCACATAAACTGTATTACGTTATATTCATGATTGCAATCATATATTTGATAAATATAGTTTATATTATAATTTTTAGACTTTTTGGCAAGCATAAACAGATATCTGGGTTTAATTTTTTTATAATATGTCACTTTTTAAAATGTTGTTTTTAATCAGCGAGAAGTTATTTGATGATTCGAATTCCATTATTAAAAAAGCTTATTTCGATAATCTTATCCAATACTATGTCAGTGGATCCTCTTTAGAGAAGATTAATCACACTGTTCAAATGACTAAACCTGAATATGTATTTGATCAGATTCCAAAAAGGTATGATTGGTGCTCTAACACCGGTAAAACCCCGAATGATTTCCCATGGATTACTTTTAGTATCAAAAATCGACAAATGGAGATTGAAGGTTACAACATCATTTCGGGCTGCTGCTATGATGGATGTTGCTGCGATGAGAATGGCAAAAGATGCAATATATGTTGTCTTTTTAGTTGGAACTTCCAAATATCCAATGATAACATTACATGGAGGACAATTCATTCCATAGAAAAAGATTACGAAATGTGCCGCTGCCGTGAGAAAACATATAAATTTAATGAAAAATACAAAGCGTTATATGCCAGGATAATTCAAACTGGCACAGCATATGGAGATCCTCCATGTCTAGCACTCAATAAAATCGAAATAATTGGGACATATGATCTAATTACCGCCTATGATGATGGTTCATCAGAAATGGATGAGGAAGATGATGTTAGCATTATTGGACACATATCAAAGAATAATAAAATCTGATATATATATATATAATAGAAAGATGACACAATACCAAATTATGAGCTATTCATTTTTGCAAACAATGCTCCGAAAAGCAGAAGAAAAACACTTTAAGGTTCGAAAATAAAAGAGTTTTTCAAATAGTTATTAATTCGATATAAAATAATTCATGCATGAAAAAATTAAAGAGGTGGGAAAACATAAAAAAACTAACTTAAATTTTAAAAAATGCTTTATTTACAACAGCTTCATAAATCCTTCAAAGCTAATGCTGCGAATAAATTGAATAATTCATGGGGTATACTAATAACAACATTTTTACCTGACAATACAGCCAAACTTACAATATAAAATCGATTTTTTTAAAAAGTCATTTATTCGCAAATGTCTTTTACCCACATTACATGCATCGCATGAGATGACAATAGATGCTAGAAAATCTCTCATAACAATTTCGAAATTTAGGATCTCAAAAAATACTAAGAGCCATTCATTGAAATTCTTCCTATATAACTAACTACAGATGCATACTAATATCCAAAAATCAAAAGGATTCTACACACCTTTTTGGATATAGAAAACTAAAATAGCTATTATTTTGAAAATCGATTTTTAATTCTTTTTTATAATTTCTCAAACTTGTTTTTCATTTAAAATCATTAAGATTCTATCAATCTATATCTAAGAATCGGTGTGTTAAAAACTTTCATTTTCAACACATATGCATCCCCATAGGGAGGGTACTTAATGAATTAGGAGCTCTAAATGTCAGTAAGAAAATTTTTGAATTTGATTCTTAAGATATTTTCAAAAAACATACATGAACATATAATATATAGACGAATGGTAGATTATTGGTAGTATATAAATGATGATTATATTGACAGAAAAATATATGTAAATTTTAATCACTCTCCAAATCCAAATATAATCAAATAATATTAATGGATGTATCCTGTATGGTATACATGTGATATCAAATGCAAGGGTTGTAAAAATTATTTTGCATTTCCAGATCGTATCTCGAAAAATTAAAATTTTAATCTATAAAGCTTAGAATGTTTGCAATATGTGTGGAGTCTCCAATATGAGGGATGAAGTAGTATCTTCAAGTTATTTCTAAATTTTGAAGTTCTGAAAATTGCGTTTTTTGACCACCCTTTTGAAGGCGGCAATCATAGTGTGTTGCTGATGTACCTCTTCGAAAGGCGCTATGTTCTGACGAGATTGATTTTAATTTCGAAATTTCTAGATCTTAACAAATTTTTAGAGTCATAGTGTATTCTACCAGATGGAGGCAGTACTGATGTATAGATATATTGAGCTTTGCAGAAGATTGTGCAAAGCAGTGTCTCTCTCCATGAAGTTGTATATGGCCAACAAACCAAAAAGTGAAGTCCCCCTTTTTTAGAGAATCAGTTTTTCTAGTTATTGGAGATATAGTGCTCCAAATGGTGTGTGTGGGGATGAACTTAAAAATTTTCCATAATGCAGAATTCCCAAAAAGCCGAAATTTCAATACTTCAGGGTTTTAGTCCTGTACTCTTCAAATCAATATGAGCTTTTTATATCCACTTCCTGTTGAACAGCTCTCCGAGCCTGGACCTTCGGTCTTGCCGCAAAGCACAGAAGAATTTTATGACGAACGTAGACATGACGATGAATATTATAATAATGAAATAGAACAATTGGAAAAGTTAAGAGATGAAATAGATAATAGAATTAAAGAGTTAAAATATACTGAAAATGAGATAGAAGATTTAATGAAGATCCCGGTCTCAGAATCAGAAACTCAAAAATCACATGAAGAAAGTTATAAAAATTATTTTCAAGAATCAACACAAAACTTATTAGCCTGTGATTTTGATGAAATATTATCGGAAGAAGGTACAAAATTTATTAAGAAACATAAATTACAATTTATTGAAGAAGGATATCCTTGTATCCTTTTATCACCACCAATTGACGAAGAAAAATTTAAAACAGCATTAAAGTATGTATCATATGGAATAAATACAATTAATTAAAAAAGAAGACCATGAATTATATATTAATTATTATTTAAATAAAGTGACGGATGTTGATAAGGTTTTTGAACTACTTGATCAAATTGCTAAAGAAACATTAGGAACATATAAAATATTGTGTGATTGTGGTTTTATTGTTGAAGATTCACATAATGTCACATATGAAAGAACTGCTCCAAAAGAGGATGAAGTCGAGAGGTCAATTCCTTTTGTTATCAAAAATGCAAAAGATATGAAAACATGCAAACACTATATTTATTCTTTCATTTCTGAAAAGATGGAAGCAAATCATAAATCATCATCACATCATTATATTGCTATTCATACATTCCTTTTTAAAGTGATCAAATTAAATAAAACAGGAATTAAG
>JALKBU010000669.1:0-28433 GCA_023091735.1 Trichomonas tenax | reverse complement strand
ATCAATAAGTGGGTTCTTGCTAGGGCCTGGCCACTCGAGGGCTTTGGAAGTCTCAGGCCAACCTCGCCCAATGACATTCTCGCAACAATTTAAGCATGCATAAATATCATTGTTTTCTTACCAATTAGGTATATGCACGTTGATGATAGAGTTGTGGCTCGTCAACAACACTAACCTGGATGTATTGGTTAGACAACAAAGATATTTATGACACTTTTTATAAAGGTGACAATTTGCCCACTCAAAAAGTGACAATTTATTTTTAAAAGTGACTTTAAGGTTCGCCCGTCACTTTTTGATATTCACTTTTGTCATAGACTCGATCGCATTGTATAGTGTGCTACTCATAAACACATGATTTATATTGCTTTTTTACTACTAAAAACCAAAATGTCCATTGGGGAACTCCTTCATGATTCGACGACGATAGAGGGTCCGAGCGGGAAAAAATTATACAAACCCCCAAAACCACCGGAAAAATTCTCCATACCTTGAAAACTTTCTCTTTTTCTGTCATGTAAAATAAAAAAAATCTTGACTTCTCATTTTTCATTTATCTTAAAAATCATAATCACTTATATTTTATTGCAATTTTGTCATGTAAATTATTTTACAAAACTTCATCTCAATATTTGAGATAATATTATGCAAAAATTTCTTTGCGAAAAATAAGAATTGGGAATTTTAACATAAACATATTTTAAAAAGTGATTTTCATATAAACAGAGATATCATGTTCAGAAATAAAATTATAAAAGCATGATTTTCTCCAAATCCTGTTTGCAGATAAAAATATAAGCTTTAACTATACATCAGATAATATTTATTAAATAAGAAAGATATGTTCAAAAACTTTGCTAACATCAAGTCCATATTTGATCTCCAGAATGTTGAAACTACTGAAGAAGGTGCATTCTCAAATTGCCCTAATCTCGAATCACTTATGAACCTCACAATTCTCACATCAATTTAGCCTAATGCATTCACAAAATGTAATAAACTCACTGATATTTATGACCTTAATTCATTTGCAACAATTAATTCCGAAGCTTTCGCGAATGTCACAAGTCTTGTTGCTCTGCATGGTCTTACTAGTTTACGTAACATCGATTTTAAAGCATTCTTTAATTGCAATTCACTCATATATTTTCATGATCATCCAGACCTTACAAGTATTGGTGATTCTGCATTCGAAGTCTGCACTTCTCTTGAAACTTTGCCATTCAATCCAAGTTCTCCTACGACTATTGGTAGTTTCGCATTTCGAGGTTGTACCAATCATACAAATTTCAAGCTGATTCAAGTTGAGAGTATTGGCTCACATGCATTCGAAGGTTGCAATTCACTCACTTCTGTTGAGATTGACAGTGAGAGTATCACATTTATCGAAGGTTTATTTCAGAACTGTGCTAATCTCACAAATATCACCATCAGTCATGTTACAGACATTAATGCATCATCATTCTCCGGATGTTTTAAACTCGAATTAGCCAGCATAGCCACTTGCATCCACATCCATAGTTATTCCTTCTCAGGATGTGTAAGTCTTTGTACTGTGAATTTCCCGAACTACTAATCCATCGGAGATTACTCATTCTCCAATTGCAATAATCTCAGCAACTTGGACTTCCAATCACTGGAATCCATCGGAGATTACATATTCGCTAATTGTACTAATATTGACAACCTAAATTTTCCAACATTAAAATCTATCTGAGATTATACTTTCCTTAATTGCACTGAACTCGACAACTTGAACTTCGTAAAATTAGAATCCATCGGAGATTACACATTTTCAAACTGCTCTAACCACAAAAATTTCAGCTTCCCATCATTAAAATCAATTGGAGATTATTCATTCGCTAACTGCACCAGTATTGAGTCTATTTCTCAAAACTCGATTGAATTTTTGGGAATATGATCATTCTATTATTGCCATAATGTCTTCGAAGGCTGCTCTCAGCTTCAAAAAATCAAGATTTTATCTAATATTGACTCTCTAAGCGAAGGTTTGTTCAAAGACTGTTTGAATTTGAGCTCAATTTTTCTCCCATCCAGCATCACCACCATTAGTGACAAAACATTCGAGAACTGCATCATGTTAGAGAGCCTCAGTCCTCACAATCTTAGCATCAATAGCATTGGTTGCAAAAGTTTCCGATGCTGTTCTCATCTCAAGAACGTTACCGACAAAGAAATATCTAACATTGGACAATATGCATTTTACAACTGCTCAAACCTGCAGTTTATTCACACATCTCCTCTTGTCCAAATCGGCGCTGGCAGTTTCTTCAACTGCTTTGCCCTTCTTAATCCACCAGTTCCAAGTAAAGAAACATTCATTGGTGAAAATCAATACTATAGCTGCATCAACATCATCAACATGACTCTTCCCGATAGTGTCGAACTCATTGATAAGAACTCATTTGCATTCTGCACCTCTCTTACTACGATCAATCTTCCCGACAAAATCACAACAATTTCTGATAGTGCATTCAAAAGTTATTCCTCTCTCAAGAACATTTCCATTCCATCTAAACTCACTAAAATCGGCGACTTATCCTACTCTAGCTGCACAAACCTAACCAACATTGTTTTTCCTCCTTCAGTTACAATTATCGGAAGTTCAGCATTTGAAGGCTGTATTTCTATTGTCTCGGTCACCTTTTTGTCTTCTTCTCGTTCAACATCATCCGATGGTTCATCCATCATTATCGGTCCTCTTTCATTCGTCAACTGCACCAGCCTTGTTGATCTTGATCTTTCTCCTAGCACGACTAACATCGGCATTAGTGCATTCATGAACTGCTACAACCTTGCCAGTGTCGAGATGAACACACTCACCAGCCTCAAGCTTATCAACAACAGTTTATTCGAGAACTGTAGCGGTCTTCAAAATTTCTAACTTCCAATAAGTGTTGAATATGTTTATGAACGAGCCATCAAGAACTGCGCAAGCATTTGTGAAGTCCACTTTGGAAGTGAAATTCAAGAAATCAAAGAAGAAGCATTCTCAGGGTGCACATGTTATACAGTGTATAACATGACTTTTGAAAAGAATATTGTCATTAAGATCGGTAAAAATGCCTTCTCCAACACCAGTTTTAACTTTTCAATTCGTCTTTCATCGAGCGCATTAACTATGAACAGCCTTGGCGGCTTTACTATTGACTCCAAGCCATGTGACGATGATTCTCGTTCCGCTTCTAAGGACATGAGATATGTTTACATGGGTTTAGGCATTGTTCTTGGCATGACTGTCATTGTCGGCTCATTAGCAGCATTCATCATTTTTAAGACTTCACACTCCATCACGAAGCTCTACCTTGCTGATGACCATTATGCGGCAGCTATTGAGAAATCATTGCAAGACAAAGAAAATCAGAAAGAGTCAAAGGATGCTCCTAAATCACAATCTCATCTTAGTCACAGCACATCCAAACCGATCTCATTCCGCAGATCCTCAAAGAGCATCATTAAACCTCTTAATCAATACGAATATGATTACTATTTTTCCTACTCATACTCGTATACAGCTTCATCTGATGAAGAGTGACATATAAAACATTTTTTTATACTTTTTATCACTTTTTTAAAAACTAAATGTTCCTCATATTCGAAAAATATTTTTCTGACCAATCATTTTTGCTTGAATTATAATATGTACAAGATATTAGGAACTATATTACCATAAAACGTATCAAACTTAGAAAAAAAGGTCTGCTATGGCCAAACTTCCTCTATCGTCATCAAATTTTCCAAAAGCATAGTTTTATATTATTGATCAAATTTTAAGCGAGAGATATTCATGAATCATCTTTTATATTCTACATGCAAAAACCAGATATCATTGTAAATCTTGATATCTCTATTTTGCAACCATCAAATTGTCGGAAAATACGTTTTTTGGTCGATCTCATAGAATATTTTGAGAGCCTATATTTTTTTTTTAAAAAAATAACATAATATTAGTTAAAAATAACATCAATATTGATGTGATTTTTGATATTCTGCATTTCTTCATGATTAAAGATCCTGAGCGGGTGCCCTTCAGTGTTGCAGACCAATCTGTCGCAAGGACAATAGAAGAATCACTAAAAATTAAATACAAATATTTGAGTGTCTCTGAAAAGAAATAACTTTCCTGAGGGTCAACAATCGTTCCATCATTCAAATCATTAACATTGTTGATCCATGAGAATCCTATGCTTCTTCGTGCGAATGTGGTTATATTTTGAAAGATACGCCATGCTTCTTCTCGCAGTTTTGTGTCACCTGTGAATTCCCACATAGTGTAAATCGATTCGAGCTCTTCAGGGAGCAGCTTATATTTAGGATTTGCAACACGAAAGTCAGCAGTTGCATTATCGAGAAGAACCATTTCTTCACCTCCAATTCCAGCAAGTATTGAATTGTAAGCCGCAATATATGAAGATGTGAGATTCTTTGCAAATCTGATATCTTCATCACCATCTGGATTCCCTTTTACTGTCCCTATAGCGATCATTGCAGCGGCAAACATATCTAGATGCTCAAAGAAAGGAGATGTATTCAAACCTTGATAGCGACCTAAAATCATATATTTCTTTGAAACAACAACAAGTTTTTCCTTAATGTTGCCAATTACCTGCAAATATTTATCGAGAAAGACACGAGAAGAGCTATTCAGCATGATATACATTTTGATTATGTACTCATAATAGGAATCCTGACACGCGCCAAAATGGAGCAAACAGTTTGGTTTCATATTACTTTCGCCAATAAGATCCGCTTCAGGTGCAATTTTCCAAATGATTTCATATGTTTTCATAGCTAATGTGATATACTTGGGATCTCCAGTGAGCATAGAAAGAGAAGCAAATTCAAGTTGATATGAGTTAGTATCAGCAAGGCTATAAATTCCTTCGCCACCTGCCTCAGCATCTGTTGTTGTTGAATAGAGTCGTAATTGAGTCGATGATCGCAAGTCCTCCATAAATTCCATATTTGCATGAATCATCTTCAGCAACATATAAATCTTTACCCCAGTATCTGTTTTTATAGGCGCTCCATCCATGTAAGAATGCTTCTTTCACCGCTTCCGCTTTTTCGCGATCTTTTGTTATATGAGGAAATTTTCTATTGTAAAGGGTATTGTTAGTGATTAAAATTCCGTTTTTGTGCATAGATATTGGTATTGGTGGTATTTTTATTGGATCAAATTCTGTAATTTTGTTTAATATTTCGAATTTTACTATTTTTAAGCTTGCTTTTGTCATTGTACCAATTGCTGTCGATAGAAATACCATAGTAGTTAAAGCAATTGACAGAAAACTCCCACGAACAATACTGAATCTTGTTTGAATATTGATCTTTAATAAATATGCTTTAAACTCATTAATCCAAACTCAAGAACATTAAAATTAACGCCGTTCATCACTCTTTATTGATGATTTATACATTAATTCACAATATATATATATTTCACTTTTAAAATAGGAATGGTTATATTAATGATTGTTATGATTTTCTATTCCACAGCTCTTCAATAGCTGAACAGTCATTGATCAAATCACGAAAAATAATTATTGAAAAATATATATTCAGTAACTGAGTTATATAATAGTTCTTTGTTACAGAAAGAGATAATAGAATCAATCACAGAACAGATATAGTTCAAATCACAAGAAATATTTAAGAAAAATAAATATTCAATAATTATAGCAAAGATAACGATAATATATAACAGAAAAAGGTCATGCAGTCTGCCATTGAGCATATATAACTTAAATTACTCTTAATATTAATATTAATCAATTATATTAAATCAATAACTGGAACAATGAGAACGATACCACATTACAGAGGAAGACAATGCAATCTGCCACTGAACAGTTATAACTTGGGCTGCTCGAAAGAATTTTGTTAAAAATATAGAATCAATCACCAAGACAGTGAGAACGATTCTATATTACAGAGAAAGTCTGCATAATCTACTTTTGAACAGCCATTGCTTGAATCGCGAGAAATATATCTGTGAAAAATATCATATTTTCAATGTAGATCCAAAATCATAGCCGAAACAGCATCAGCAGACTAAGAATTCATAGAAATTAAACCACATAACATTTGTCCATAAAAAAAACCATCAGTAATCTGACACTTTTTTAAAAGTGAGCTGAATCAACAAACCCTATTTTTGTAAAATATACCATTATAATTATCCAATAATCCCAAATAGACAGAAATAAAAGAAAAATAATATATTGTCACTTTTCGAAATAAAACTAAAAAGCAATGGCAGAGGAAGACAGTCCCGAGGCCACATTGCCATTATTAGAGGGTTTTGCGAACCGAAACGGAAAACTCGAGGAATTTTTGAGGTACCCGAATTGTTACCAATGCTTTATGCTGAAGAATGTTCCAATTATTCGTTATCTCAAAAAGCACATTAAAAATCTCTTCAAGCTCGCGATGACGGATTCGCAGGACGAACCGAATGTCGTCGCTTACAGAATCTGTGCACAAGATCACAGCCCACTTTTGCAAGATATGGTCAACGAAAAGCTCCTTTTGAAATATTACTCACAAGTTTTCGAAGGAAAGGAGACAAAGATGAACCTCATCGGAAGATACACTGTGATTTTCTCTTCCGTTTGCTCAGCAGAAGTTAATAATATGAGCGAAGAGCAGTGTCAACTTTACAGGAAACTTATCGAGCGCGTTGATTGCCTCCCAATTTATAACCTTTACGAAAACTTATTCACAAAAGATAATGAATACGGAAATACAAGATTACATATGCTCAAAATGCACTTCGAGAAAATCCTTCCTGACCTCATTTACGGAATCGACACAAACGCCATAAAGTTTGACGATCCAATGGATCCAAGAACAGTCAAATTAGCCGCATATTATGATTTCATTAAGTGGTGCTGCCAACACGAGTGGTTCTCCAGACACTTCAACAACAATGATCTCATATACGAAGTCTTGAGTGACGAAAGGAATGTTCCAACACACGTTTTGAACGCTAAATGGGGCGCCATCGAATCTTACATTGATAAATCAAAGCCAGAAGTCTGCGTAATGTTCATGTTCAGAGCTCTCGCTATTCTTCAAAGAGTTCCGCCAGAAATCTTCGAATATCACGTCCATGCAATTAATGTTGTCAGAAAACTCTCAGTTAAATATCCAGAAGGTCTCGATGAACAATTCTTCAAGACTTTGCAGCAGATTATGCTTAAACACCAGAATTGCACATTTTTACTTCTCGCAGTTGTTGATCTCATTGATGCAGTTCACCAACTTGCTGGCATTGATGTCCGTATTGCAGAGTGCCTCATGCCAGATATCACAGAAGTTGCTTGGGACTCAAGATTAGCTATTCGCTCTTGCGTCTTCAAATTACTTGAACTTCTTGTCGCCCGTGCTATGAGAAGTAAGCAGCTTGCAATCAGACTCCCGAAGGCTATCGATTTCGATAAATTCAAGAATCAATATGTTGTATTCAACCAAATCATGACTTCATACTACGGTGGACTTAGTCCAATGGATCAGGCTTATGTTAAGGAGCACTACGGTATTTAGTTAACTTTTTGAACTTATCAATATTATTATATTTTTTCACCATTTTTGAATATTTACACATTTAATAAATATTTAATATTTTTTAGCGATAAGCAAATCGTTTTTCATCTTCACAGCTCCAATCTCCCAATATTTGATGGTCTGAAGATATTATTATCCAAACTATCGAAAATCTACATCTGAATCATCATCGACAACACTATAAAAAGCCACATCTAAAAGTGTTCATATCAATGTCTGGCTAAATATCGAGAATCAATTCATCTCAATAAAAGGCTTAGACATTTTAGATATATGATATTTAGGAGCAGGTATAACTGTAGATGAAGTATGAGGAGAGTCGCTGTAATATTTGAGGAAATGAAAAAGAGAAGTGAGGGCTCGAAAAACCTTAAAGTTAGATAGCCATATTGATAAGGTATACTATTTAGGTCCTACTGATGCTATGTTCCAGAGGGATCTTGAAAATAACAAGTTTATGATACATGAAAAATTGAGAGCTTCATCATGAAAAGTGACGCTTGAATAGATCAGATCTAATAAAGCTTGTAACGATTTTGGATTGACACAAATTTGAAACTTGTGGTGAACTCAAAAATAATGGCTAATATCAATTAGTGTATGATGCTGATAATAAGGATGCTAAAATGGTCACTTTTTGCATAAAAAACACACTTTTCTGGCTCCTCGTGCCCGCGCTCGGACTGTTGGGAGGGGCTATGCCCCTCCTAAACCCTCCTCAATAAGTTAAAAATAGTAAAATAAAAGTAAATTTATAAATTAAAAATTAATTGTATTTAATATAGCGAAGCTACGTGCGCTTAAAGTATCTTGCTTTTTTGTTGCTTCAAAAAGTGGTGTTTTACAGGAGAAGAAGAAACTGTGAAATTTTCAAGTGTTTTAACATGAGCCTTTCACATTTTAGCACAGAGACCCAAAAAATGCATATTGAGTAGCCTCTGTTGGTGGACTCTGGTGGGCTTTGATGACCCAACAAAGATGTGAAATAAAGGTTGTTACTTTTTAGAACTTAGTTATAAAATATGATTGCTTATCCAATTCTCTATATATTGTTGTTCTATGAGAAAATATTTTGAACATGCATAACGAATCAATTTAAACCATATATGTCCATTGTAGTTAGAATATCAACATATCAAAAAATAAAATCTGAAACAAATAAAAATAAATAAAGAAAAAAGTAGAAAGATTAAAATGAAAACTCAGAAACTGTTATTTTAAAAATGCTGCAAATTATGATTGCATTCGATTCAGAATCAATTATAGAAGTTATCAACTCATTTAGATTCGTAAAATCTCTTATTTTTGAATCAAAAAAGCAGTTTTTAAATTCTTGAGTATGTACGCATTTGCACTATACAAGATTTCAATTTTTTTTCATTTTTGGGCCAAAAAAGAATTTTATGAAAATGTAAATAAATATTTTAATAGATACATTACAGCTCTATATTATTGGCTGATTTAAAATCGAAAATTTCTTATCTAAACCCAAAAAATTAACATTTTTTTTTGTTTTCAGAGTGGGTGCAAAGGTCGAAAATCAAGGGAATTATTGTAATTGCACTGATTTACTGCTTATGTTTGATAATAAATACTGCATGCAAGAAATACCCTGCAATTAAAATTAGTTTTTCTGCATATTTTTGAATCGAAGACATCAAAATATATGATTATGAGCAAGAAATTGAAACTATAAATAGCTTAGAGGATCGCTAATTGATTCATCAGGTATGCAAATTCCGACACCTTTAGCACAAAGAGAAAACACAGAGGTAAAAATTATTTTGAAAAATTAAAAACGGTTAAGGGTGCACACCAGACGATAAGAGCACCTCTCAATTTGGCTTAAGGTTATTTTTCCTTTATGCGTTTTTTAGCCCGATTATTGAAGTTTGTATCTTTTTAGGTAAGGATGTCAGGTTGTCCCATTTCCAATGGTCTGGAAAGTTTGAGGTAGAAGATCACATTCAATTTTTGCAGGGGTGAAAAATTACTTTCTTGAGCCCCCCTGTTATAATTTTTCTTAATTTTATTTTTATTTTGATCATTTTTATGCAAAAATACTGATGTTATAGAGTTTTTAATTAACACAGTATATTTGAAAATACTTATAAGAGTGTTTTCATTCATTTAAATCCTTGTTTATCGATCAAAATATGCAGTTTTTTTTTTCAAAATCTATTAAATTTTATATGAAGACCAGCCATTTATAATCAAATGATTTATGATATTTTAACGCAATATATGATCAATGTGCGGTCAAAACTTTTAATTTTAATTATTATGAGGTTTTTGATTGGTATATATGGTCATATGAGATATTTTATGCAAATTTAGATCATTAAGCTTCATATATCAAAATAAAATAACAATTAAAAATAACACAATTTACTCAACAGTTTGACTTCATTTTTGTTATGGTGGAGCAAACCTTGTCAAATCCTAATTGGACGAAGGTATCCTTTACAAGGTATCCAGCCTCACCACCCATACACCTATTTAAAATTCAAAATAATAGGTGAAAGAACCCAAAAGTATTTTATTAAATGTATTTGTTTGGTTCGTACTCCAGACAGAGGTCTATGTCTTTGCGACTAAGCCCCTGTACGTGAAGACCACTATAAGACATGGCTGAAGAAGAACGTTCATGTCTGTAAAGCCGGGAAGCCTGCTACACAGAGAGATCACAAAATACTTCCACGAAGAAGATGGCATTCAACTCGGAGAAGTTTCAGAAACGACCATTTCATTTGATAAAATCATCGACGCCTTGGCAACAGTAACAGGTCAGCTCAATCTAAGTCTTGATGTTTTTGCGAGTCCGGGGTTCACTAAAGCAGCAAAAGTTATTGTCAGGTTTACAATTCACCAAGTATTACTCAAGCATCCTAAACTTCGTATGATTTCATTGAACGTTGATAAGCTCACAGAGTCAATTTGGACAGGTTTCTCGCGTAATACATTACAGAAGGCAATGATCCGTATTTCAACAACCACGCATGATGATACTTGCACGAAGTTTAAGCTTCTCAAATTTGTTGCTGTTGCTATCGATGAAAGAAAGGTTCAATCCTTTGCAAATCTTGACTTTTCTCTTGTTAATCCAAAAGAATACATGAAGCTATACCTGTTCACAGCAAATACAATGAATGGAGGAACTTCTGAAGAATATCTGAGGTGCCTCACGGATGGCTTTAACCAAATCATTGCAAAAGAAATTAATATCGTTGCAGTAGTGTGTGACGGCAATTTTGCTCAAGCAAAGTGCATCAAAAGGGACTGGGCTCAGAATTTCTATAACTCACCAAACGAGGAGCTCTTCAAAATCATATTCTGTCCATGCTTGTGCCACAGAATCCATAACAGCTATTGCAACATCTCTAAGAGTATACTAGCCATTAATCAAGTTCTCAGCCATATCCATTCCTTGGCGAAAGAATGCAGAGAACATGTAGAAGATATCAGATCAGTATGTCCTGCTCACAATGGGATTCGCTGGGTTTACGACTTTGAAATTTGCAAATTTATTAAAAGCAACTATAACAAAGTCGTTCAATTTTCTGAAGTTCAAATCGAAGATATTAATCATTTGTATGATTGTCTTGTTATTTTGAAGAAACTGATCAACATCTTCGAATCTGATCATTCACAAATATCAGAAGCATATATGTGGTTGACATATGCAATAAGTGCACTGAATTCGCTTCAAAATCCATTTGCACCATTTTTTGCTGTTTCTCTCGACAACTACATACTGGATTCTGATCATGGAGGTTTGTGAGCCTTGGCTTATGCTATTACTCCATCCGGAAGACTCTATTTCATAAGAGATTCATTGAAAATGCAGTTCAAGAATCCAGCTTAAAATATTTCAATGAAATCTCAGTTCCAGACAAGAATCCTTTTAATGAAGCCCAAGTTCTTTTAGAAGATGTTTTGTTTGAACATGGAACAAACATTCATTACGAGGTTAATGTTGATGATCAAGGAAATACTGTTATGCAATCACTGAAACTTCTTGAACTACCACCTCTGGACGTTGCAGCCATTCGAGACCCAAGCACTGAGAGACCTCCAAATGATTTAATTCGAGCACGAAGATACCTAAAGGAGGTAATGCGTCAATTTCGTGTAAGATCTGAAGCGTTTAACACAGCCATTTCAACGTTCAATGATTTTAGGGTGTAATTACATACAAGGATGCGTGCATTTTTACAATTACTTCCAAAACCAAACTGTCAACTTTTAACATAAAACTGCATTCCGATTCATTTCACAAATTAATAAATGGAAGCGATCCTTATTTATGCAAACTTAATGATGAGAACCTTAAAATTTGGAATAAATTTTTCGGTGCAACATTTGTTCATGCTTTTATAAAACAGTATATAACAGAGGATATATTTGAGAGATATCATTTGCCTTTAAAAGAAGAAAAGGCCAATGACATCGCTCCTTTGATCAAAAAACTGCCAGGATATATCGAAATGGCATTTTCCGACAAAAGCACACAATTAATATATGAAGACAAATCAGTTGATCATTTAATTTGGGTTCCACCAAATTCAAACACTATTTTAAAATATGCTCAATTGATTCAATGGGATGTTTCATTTCACTTTGACGATATGATTATAATAATTCCTCAGGCAATATATTATAACACAGGCATTCCAATTAGGCTTTATATTAGACCTACAGAGACATCAAATGCTTATGAATCAGTTCATAAAGCACTCATATCAACAGGAGCACATGAAGATACTCTTAACAGCATACCTTTTATGAGCGATTTTAGTTCAGCTGTAACAAAATTTTTAAATTCTCATACAAACACAAAATATTTCCGTTTACGCCACTATCTTGGTAGGTTGGGGCATAACTATCCCATTTCCATCTTAGCTACAAAGATCTTGTGATCAGATATTGAACAAGAGTATTTTGTGTTATATGATCTTTCCACGCCCATGATCGAAAAGTATGTAAAAGACGGAATTATCAGCGAAAAACAATTAAGCATATGGCAGGAAATGGTTACAAATTGCTTCAGTTTAGCATTATATTGTCGTCACCCCCGCATAAGCACTAATAATCACGTAGAAGACTTTCACGGAAGGTTTGTGGATTTTTTAAAAGTATGCAAACTTAGAACAAATTGTATGAAGTTTAAAGTTTTAATAGAGTTCATTATTGAAAAGCGGAACAAGACCATCATTCCTGACAATAGGAATGCAAAAAAATACATCAACAGATTAATAACAGCCGGAGCTAAGCTGAACATAGATGATCTGATTGACACGTTCAATTGCTCCATTTGCAGTCAGTTGGGATATTTTGAAGTAATGGAGGAGCTATATGGCATAGCGATGCCTTGCATACACTTCAGTCAGAATTATGATTTCACTCACCTTGGAACCCCTCCTCCAATCTTTGTCGAAAAAATAGAGTATGCAGAAGAAAGTAACCAAATACTTGTAACGGCTGAACTCCAGAATAAAGATCAATCTGACCAAGAAGACAAAGAAGTCGTGAATTTTCAAATTGATGACTTCATGCAGCACGAGGAAGTATTATATATTTTCAAGAAGATTTTCCATATTAATAGTTACCACAAAGCATACTTTTGCATGAAGGAGTTAGAAATTGAATTCAAATCATGTCGTGATTTAAGAGATGTAGCAGCGTTCATCCAAGAAAAAGTCGAAATGTTTATTAGATATCAGAAAGAAATTCAACCGAAAGTAACTAAATTACTTGGAAAATGAATGTATTGATTAAAGGGTTGATTGTTTATTTTTTGTGAATAGATAATATTTGGAATATTCTAAAATATAATTTTGAATCTTTTGTCATTAAATCGCTGCAGAAGTTTTCAACTGTTCGAGGACCGATTGTTGCATCTGCAGAATGCTCTGAAATCATATCTGAAAGTTGCCTGCTTCTTCGCTCGGAGCTAAGATGAATGGAAGAACCATTTATGGTTATCAACCCTACCGATGCCCTTGAAGACATACATTAACTACCACCGGTGTTCTCGAATGGGATGTAGACATACTTCAAGTCACCCACGTTGCCTCTACCATTCTCTCTCTGGAATGTGAGCCATGATATCGGAAGAACTTGTAGCGAATGATGTTCTTGTGGAGGTCGATATTCATTTTGGCTAAAGCTAGCGGAAATTGTCTTGACTGTGCCAAGTGCATTCATGAGGTTGCTGACTCGAGTATGAGCGCATCCTTCATGGCTGTTTCCTCAGGGAAAGATCTTTGACTGGAATCCAAATTGTGTTGGATCGACATAAAGAGATGATGGCATTCCGTCATTATATTACACTGAACTGTTGAGAATTCAATTTTATATAACTGCTGTGATTTAAATTTGAAAGTATCTCTTAGTGATGCTATTCATATAACTGTTCATAAATAGAGATGATTGTCTCTCATAATTTGCAAGATGATCACTAAAGCTCAAAGTTGTTCTGCTTTAACATTACTTGTTACATCTTGCACATAATTAATCCTCTCACATATTCATTTTAATTTGAATTCTCGAAGAAAAATCACTTCATGGAGGACAGTCACCGCAAAACAAATCATGTATACGAATAATACTGACATTCAATTATAAATTATATGAAACATGATTATCATTTATTAACTATCAGAGATTTTGTGAATAATTCCACTTTTCATTTGATTTCTCATTTATATAACAGTTGAAAACTTTGCATCTGATTGAAAAGTGGAGAGCTTTGAAGAAATATTTCTCATTTATATAACTTTCTTTGATAATCGATTTGAAGTTTTGATTGCTTACAAACATGAATTTCGGCGACAAATCATGCAACACTTGCCAATGCCATTGCTCGCTTTGTCTCTCTCTCTTGATGAATTCTCAGACGAAAGAATATAAATAAGCCTTTATTTATCGATAATCATCATTGTATTAAACGAATTTTATATGAAGAAAGAGTGTTTAAACCATTCTTCAGGATAAGCAGAGACATTGGTATTCAAAAATAACACTCTTTTTGATGTTCTGATGAGATTGAAAAACAATATCTGACATTTGACTTTTATTTGTCATATTTATTAAAACAAAAAATCTCAATAAAGTTTGTTTCTGTTTTCTTAGTTTTGTCTGATATCCATTGATTCGCTGTGACTGTCCTCCGTCCGACGTTTGGATCCGTTTCTATCTCACTTCTTACTCCGGAAACAACTTTTCTTGCAAAAAAAACGCAAGTGTTGAGTTTTTGAGGAACGAATGCTTTTTACATCTCTGTATTTTCTCATTTCTGAGTTCAGGGGTTGTTTATGTTGATGGAAAAAACGGATATAACCTTCTTCATTCTGAGTGTTTTTTTGAGAACTGCAGCCGGAATGGTCAAGGTGGCTGCATTTGTTATAGAGGCAAAAGTTCTATTGTCCAACATCGATTTTGTGCAATTCATTGTTTTGTGACATTTTCTGATTGCCATTTCTCATATACACCTATTTATTCAACTTATTTTGTTAATTATGCAATTGAAGGATGTATTTCTATGTGTGGAAATACAGAACGCTCACATATAACTGGTCATAGTTATGGTGATGTTATCTATTCATCAATGAATTTCAGTCGAAATGATGTCGCATTAGTGTCTGGACCTTATATAGGTTATGCAAATGATGGATCGATCATCAATTTCACCACAATTGAAGGCAACAAAGCACATAAAGACTATGCTTGTATTTGCTTCAGTGCACAAAATAATTGTTTAGTATCTATGAAATATTGTAATGTTATTGGAAATTGGCAGAAAAGTTCTGATTATGGATTAGTTTTAAGTTATGCAAAGTTAACAATTGATCGTTGTTTCTTCTTTGATGACAAAGGGAACGGGAAAATGTTTTATGTTTCTCAAAATTCCATCACAATCGATAACAGTTTCTATGACAAATTTACATCTAACACTCCTATTTCGACATCAAACAACGTCTTCACAAAAGCATATCATGCACTTCATCACTATTCATCATATGAATGCCAATCAGAATTCACAATTGTTTTTGTTGGTCAAAAATTGAAAGAAAATACACCAATTTGCAAGATGATCACTAAAGCTCAAAGTTGTTCTGCTTTAACATTACTTGTTACATCTTGCACATAATTAATCCTCTCACATATTCATTTTAATTTGAATTCTCGAAGAAAAATCACTTCATGGAGGACAGTCACCGCAAAACAAATCATGTATACGAATAATACTGACATTCAACTATAAATTATATGAAACATGATTGGGATTTATCAATTATCAGAGAATTTGTAAATACTTTCTCTTTTCATGTGGTTTCTTATCAAAATACCAATGCGTTTGAATAAAGGTTATGTTTTATATTCATTTTGCATGAGTCTAAAAGAAAAATATGATCAACAATCAAATTTAAAAATTATTAAGACTCTCTCTATACTAAAGACTACATTCATTGCTTTTGTTGTAAAAAGACCACCTTTTATGAATATAAACATATCTTTGGACGAATTTGATTTCATATTTGCTTCATTTTATGAGTAAAAGCGAGAAATTTATGCAATGATATGAATGCAAATGTTAAAGAAACAGCGAATAGTGAATAAAATAAAAAAAATATTTTTGATGGCAAAATAATTTAAGTTTTTCTTTTCTATTAAATTTTCGGTTTTGATGGGGATTTCTCAAAAATTTCTCCATAGACCACTTGTCATTTATCTGCTAAACTATCGAAATATAATAAAATTATTAAGAAAAATGTTAATAAATTGTTAGTATAAAAATAACAATGACGATAACCGTCATATTTAAATATCATAAAATCAGCGATCAAATTCAATTTAAAATTTATAAAATGAAACAAATAAGAAAATAGTAGTATACAAATTGTTATTTTTCTGGGTAATCCAAAAATGTGGCTAACCTCAAAAAATCAGCAATCTGAGAATATCCATAATCATAACTTCCCTAATATATAAAATAAACAATTTTCCTATAATTTATATCGAAATACCAGTAAATTTATTTTGATTGGATTATTTTTGACAACAACAATAATGACTTTAACTGGGATTGTGTCACTGAATCGATAGAAGTACCAAGTATTTTCAAAAGTAACTTTCATTTGAGGAGAACTGCGGAAACTTGTCCTGCGGTTTAACAAGGCAGATGCTTGGTTGCTTCTAGACTGAGAATTGGAGTTCCTCTTTCTTGGACTCACCACTATGCTGATCGAATGCAACGACAAACAATGGGTGAACTTTTTCATTGACTTACTTATATCTTTGTCTGGGTCTTCGATTCTCAGATTCACATATGGATTGGTGCTCATGTTGATTTCTGTTGCCGGATGATCGTTCGCATGAAGAACATCGATGTGAAGATTGTTGTCAGATTTGTTATCACTCTTAGTTTCGATTTCTGGTGTCACTGATTTGTTGTCTTCTTTTTGGATATGCTCTTCATCGGATGATGATGAAGACGACGATGACGACTTCTTAACTTTAATATCGATATGCAGAACTTCAACTTCGAGTTCTTCCTTAGATTGCTCTGGTGTATCAATGTATTCATCGGACTATGACTCTGATCTCTTAATTTCTTTCTTTGGTTCACTTTCATCATCCGCACGGATCTCTTTTTTCTCATATGATTCGTATGTGGATGATAACTTTCCAACTTTGATTGAAAGAACTTCGAGATGAACTTCAACAGCTTCTTTGTCTGAATGATCTTCATCTGATGAAGATGAAGAAGACGATAATTTGTGTAGAGAGAATGATTAATAAGCTGGAATTTCTTATGAAATTGCTTCAGACATTGGTTGTTCAGATTTCTCAATTTCAGACTAATTGCCAATAAAGAAGTGAAGATTGGTGCTTCCTTCTTGCTTGCTCTTCCCAAATACTGATTTGCCAAGAAGTTCAAATGTTTCTTCATGGTAATTACTGTCGCCCTTCAGAATCACGTGTAAGATTAATATCGAAATGCAAGTTCTAGACTAGATTGCCATTGTTCTCGATGACCTTTGGCTTTTATTCATTATCACCTTTGTATGGCCGTTCGATTTTGAGAATGACATAAGGATCAGAACTCATGTTGATGTCTGTCACTGGAAGACCATTTGCATGAAGATCATCGATATGAAGATACATATCTCCTGAGTCTCGACATTTTGTTCTTCCTCATCTTCATTATCAAAAGATGATGAATAAGAATAGTTCTTAAGATCAATATCAATTGAAGGGGCTTCGACTTTGATTTCAATTTTGCCTTCTTCATCTTGAGATTCTTGTGCTGCCGGTGATTCTTCTTTAAATTCTCCTTCTTCTTCGCTGCTCGATGAAGACGATGATGTAGATTCTTTGCATCAATTTTGATATCAACTGAAGGAAGAACAATTTGAATTTCTGAGCTCTCTTCTTCTTCCTGGGTTGCATTTTCTTCAGGAGCAGGATTTTCTGTATACGCAGCCTCTGGTACGGATTGAATTGGAGCTTCTGGTTCAGGCTTAGATTCTTCTGGCAATTTGTCGTCAATGAGGAATCACAATCTAATGCTGCCCATCTTCTTACCAAAGGCACCCTTGCAAACAAGATCGAACATCTCTTCATGCAATTTGTGTAGGTGTACAGATGATGTTGGCCGTAAGCAACATATAGTCCAAGATAAATGAGCTTCTATGAGTCAACACCTTCATCGACTTCAACAACAGCCTTTTTGCAGTCTTTGATAACATCCTCTCAATTGAAACAAGAACTCTAAAAACTTGATCATCGAGTTTAAATTCTGTTTCTAAGTCTTGAGAAGCTACTTGGCGACACCAGCTTCGACATGGTTGTCGACAACAAGCTTGCTAGTACCATCGTACACAGCTGGCTTGAAGCCTTTGGCAACGAGTTGGGAATCTTGGATAGCGTTGACATGTCAACGAGGTACTTGAGAAGCAGTAGAATAGCAAGGAGGTACTTGAGAAGCTTGCATTGTTCTGGCATGAGCTTCTTGTCCTTAATGCCATTCAGTAAATCCTCTCTCCGCGAAAAGCCTTGCCTGGCATGGTCTGATGCTTATTGAGGGTTTCGACATCAAAGTCATTCTGCTGTGGGTTCAAACAGCAGTTTTAGATTAGAGTGATACCTGCAACTTCTGTAATGGACTAGATAAGTGTGTGGTATCAGCAGATTTAAGCTTCTTGTAGGAGTTCTCTCTGACCTTGTGGTTCTCGCGTGCATCCAATGTTGAACCAGTAAATTCATTCTGCAGGTATTCTTGGTTGCGATCACTTTCTGCTATTTTGCGTGAAACTTGTATATGGAATTTGCATTCTGTGCTGGAACCGAACTTCTTGGAGTTAGTTGGTAATCAGATTATAATTATGAGATTGTTTATACCAATTTGTGCTTTAAAATGTCAGTAGTTGATACCTACAAAATGCATTCATCGAAGCGTAGATTCGTTCTTCACGAATTCTAATAAATACTAAAGCGAGTTTAACTGATCTTTGAAAAATGAACATTGTAGGTATCAACTACGGACAAAAAAGTTGTTGCGAAGGCAATCGCTAATTCTCCAGGCCATTCTCTGCGGCGCATTCACAGTTGTATCTCTCAAAAGCTCGGCGCTTTGCGCGCGGATCAGTCTTACACTCGCCCTTCCACTCCCAGAAGTTTTCACATCACACGATGAAAACGAAACAGCTGCTTCATTGAAGGTGAGGCTTCAGGGTGTTCAGGAAGAGCTCGGCGTTCTTCGCAACTAAGTGAAGAAGATTTCGCAAGAGAACATGGAATCTGAAAAGAATACAGAGGACATGAAGAGCTCATCGAAGACCTCCATAAACGCACAACACCAGAATCCCACAGAATCAAGAAGCTCAAGACGAAGATTGACGAGCAAAAGAAGGAACTCAGCAAAATGAAGAAGTTCAAGGACTTGCACGAAACAAAGATGAAGGAATTCGAGAAATTGAAGAAGGAAATCAAAGATCTTCGCGAAATGCGCAGATTGTCTGTTCACGAAGAAGTTGAAAACACTTTTCCTGTTTCAACATCTGCGCCAGTCCTCACAAGTACACCACCACCATTGCCTCCACCAGCTGCACCAAGTGGCTGCCCGCTTCCACCTCCACCACTGCTTCCAGGAAAGAGACCAAAGAATAAGATGCGTGGTTTCTTCTGGACAAAGATCAACGAAATACAGGCGATGGGATCAGTTTGGGATGACTTATCTGACATAGAAATCGATCTCAAGAAGCTCTTGAAGGAGTTCACGTTGAAGCCTTTAACACAAAAGTCTTCGATCCTCGTCGAGTAGGAGAAGGAAGCAAGCAAGATCATTGACCAAAACAGATCGAGATCAATCAAAATCATGCTTTCAAGAATCAATCTCTCATTCGTTGACATCGCTATGGCCATCACACACTTGACGTACAAGGACATTTTCACAGAGGATCAGTTCGAGTCTTTGTTCGCTACTCGTTTAAAGCCGGAAGAAATCAAGCTCGTTTGCGATTACGACAGATCTCAGCTCGGTGATCATGAAAAGTTCTTTTTAGCTCTTTCGTGTATCAACGACGTAGAAGTCCACCTCCAGTTCATTAACGTACACCACAACTTCAGCGAGATTATGAAGCCCATCTTTGAGCCTCTCTTCTCAATCAAAAATGCACTTTACGCAATCAAAACATCACCACGTCTTCGTAAAATTCTTTCTGCGATTATGACATTCGGTAACTTCATGAACCAAGGAATATTGCGCGGAGGAGCTGCTGTATTCAAGATCGGAACACTTCCAACGCTTATCGATATCAGAGGAACAACATCACCTGACGTAACATTCCTCAACGTTCTCGTTACATCATTGATGAAGAATGATGAGTCGATGTTCGCAGAAGACTTGCAGGACATCGATAAGGCGGCAAAGATCGATATCGAAGCGATTCACGCTGCACTCAATGACATTCAGATTATAGTGTTCAAGGATGCAAAGCAACGTCTGAAGCAATTCGTTGTAGATGGAGATCTTTTCTATCCAAAGATGGAGGAATTCGAGCCAATGGTTGATCCACAGATCTAGCACGCTGCTGACATGCTCAAGGAAGTCGAAACACTCTACAAGGAGTGCTTAGAGCACTTCTATGAAAGCGAGACGGACTACACAGTGATGTCTTTCATCGAAGGTTTCTCGACATTCGCAAGTCAGTTGGAGGAAGTTAGAAGCATGGAGATGAAGAATCTGGAGGCAGAACGCAGGAATAAGATCAAGGAAGAGAAGAAGGCAACAGAGTCTCATTCGAGACAACGTGGTGTCCTCGATGCAGATCTCGAGCGCGCGAGTGGAATAACAAAGAGCCAAGAAATGTTAATCAAGAAGACAAAGTCGAAAGGAAGCAGATTATCGATCAGACTCGCAAGCTTCTCTTTCTTCAAGCTGCAGTAACAATTTTTTTTTCAAATCAATTTTTTGTTATATTTTATGTTTAAATATGAATATTTAATATTTATTTTTCTCCTTTTTGTGAAATGCAATATCAACGATTATCTGGAATTAAAGAGGATATTACATTTCAGTATATAATTTCTAATTCACTAATGTAGAATCATTTGAGATGCTTTTTTTAATTGTTCTGTTGTTGAACGATGTTTTTCATCTATGAAAATTTATTCAGAAAATGCAGCAATGAAAATTGATTCAAGGATTGACATAAATTTCGATTGCGGTGATTTTTTCTTTGGAATATTATGAATATTATATAAAAGAGGATTAAAATTTATACATTCTTGTGTTGACAAATGTGATAGAGGGAGATAAAGAGAATTTGCTGTTGTGAGTGAAACTTCATTTATTGATGTTGTGTAGTCGGCTGTGTTTTGATCAAGAAAACAATGATCAACAACTGTTTTTTCCATCATTATAGAAAAAAGATGGTTTTGAATTCTTTGAGAAAACGCAATAACTGATTTCAAGATCACAAACAAAATTACAAACAATTCCATATTTATAATTACCAAGTTTTGTATGATTGTTCTGAATAACATTACAACGATAAATATATTGTGAATTTGAATAATGATATCTTCACTGTCAGCTGTGTTATTAAATATTGACGTGAAATTGATTTGATGCGATGTTGGACTTTCATAACATGAATAAGCAGTATTTGTGTCGCATTTTAAATGTGAAATATTTGTGGAGTCAATGATTTGTTTTCCACCTTTAAGACAAACCACGTTATAATATCCGTTACCTTGCGAAATAGAGCTCTCAACGATATAGTTTTCTTCAGTGGTTAAAACAAAAGAGTGACATCCATAATAATCATTCGATGGAATCAAAGAATTTACGCTGCAAACTCGGTATTAGATGCATGAACCTTGATCTACGTATATAGATCCTCCACTTTGTGTGGATTTAGATTTATAGAAAAACGTTGTTTGATGCAGTATTTGTAACCCTGATAGCACCATTTTGGTTAAGATTGATGAATATGACCATCATCACGTAGATGTTTCCTTGGTCACTGATATATTTTGGCTCTTTGTATGGGGTAAACGGTACATTTGGACCGACGAATCGATCCCATATTGGATCTCCATTATGCAGGGATAATGAAAATGTCATTGAAATTGTTCGATGAATGAGAGATTTTCATTTTATTTTTTTTTTTAAAAAAATGATTTTCAAAAAAGTAGACTATAAACAGTCTTTGATAACAGATTTCTCAAAATTATATTTTATATTTTCTGAGACAAAGACTGCCTTCTACATCTCCTGATATATTATCACATCACATTGAGTGCACTCCAAAGTTATTCATTGAATAAATATGTCTAATTATATAACTCCAACTTTTATAAGAAAATAATCTATATACAGCAAGAATCATAAATTAAAAATCAATTTTGGCAGGACATTCAATGTCCGAGACGAAACAAAATGGAGTCGCAAAATCCGTTCTTTCCCTGCTTTGCGATGAGCTTCTTCACGCGAGCTTCATCGAACTGGATGTTGTTCCTCCTGAAGATGTTGCACAAGTCTTCTGCATTTCTGGCCTTTCCTGTGATCTGCTCGAAATCGCGGCCATTGAACTGCGCTGCAATATCTTCTATTGTCTGGTCATCCTCTGTCATCTTTCTTCCTGATGGCTGGAAAGAGCTCTTTGGACGGCTGTTTGCTTCATTGCCCATTACTGTTCCGTCTCCCATCATCTTCACGAATCCCGTCAAACTGAGATCGCTGCCATAGCGGCTGAGGATCTCTTCGACGACAGCCAATGGAGGATTGTAGTCGCAGTCTCTCTGCAATCCCTTGACTAAGTCTGCTGCTGTAAGTTTTGTGTTGTATCCCTTCCACTTGTTAAATGCTGCGGATGAGTTTCCGATGTTTTCTGTTACCTTTGCCGATATCTTTGCAAGAACTTCGTCAGCATTTCCTCCTGAAGCCTTTGGTGCTCCGTAGTTGAATTGCGGGCGAGTTTCGCCAACAGGAAGAGACTGAAGCTGTGCACGCTGTGGAGGAGGAGCATCTCCAAAGATGTTACTTTCTTCCATCGCAGCACGTCTCGCTCTTGGCGCAGCCTGTGGAGCAGCATCACTTTCGAATCCAATGGACGACTGATACGCTGACTTCCTCTGTGGCTCATCATATCCACCGCGTGGGTTTGTGTCGTTCAATGGGATGTTGCTGACTCTTGGTGCAGGATTTTCATATCCATATGATGGCTTTGGAGCATCATATCCTTGTCCATAGCTTGGAGCTGCACCGAAAGCAGCTGCTGAATCGGAACAAATCTTCGCTGCGACAGTGAAATATTGGATTAAACCGGTGAAAGATGGATCACCAACTTGAAGAATTCTGTTGAATCCTGGAGCGGACTCAAAGATACCAAGTTTTGCGCAAATGTCCAAAAACGCGCTCTTAGAGACTTCTCCTGTCATCAGAGAATCCTTTGACATGCAGCTGATGATGATATCTCTGAGATTCTCATGAATTAAATCGTCTGCATTTCCACCGAGATTTTGTGGTGGAGGGGCGAATCTGTCGGCGCCATAATTATCGTTGCCAAAGCGGTTGCTTCCATATCTGTCTCCTGAAACGAATCGATCAGATTGGCGATCATTTGAAGGAATATCATTATATTTTGGCGATGGCCCGTTATCGTACTCATATCCACGGTCTGCGGAGGACTTTGGTTTTGGATCTGGATTGAAATCATCAACATCGGTTTGCATGAACTTCAAAAAATCCGTAAATTTCATGTCACCGTTGATTCCAACAGCATTCCAAATCACGTCCATGTCGTTATCTTGGATCTGAACATTGTATTTCTTCATTTTATCTTCGAATTCGGCACATCCCATCGATCCTGCGTAGCAAAAAGCAGCCCAACGGTTCTTGTTGGTGCTTCCGAGGCCGCGGATCTTGTCCTGGATTCTGAGAAGAAGGTCTCTGTAATATTGTTTCGACATTCTTTTTTTATTTGTTTATTTATTTTTTGGAAAATTTTTGATTTCTGGCTTTTATTTGAAATTTGGATATCTCACGTCATGGCATTTCTATTTTCATAAAAATTAAAATCTGTGCACGTTTAAAATTAAAATTATGTTCTAAAAATTCTTAAAGTATAACATCTATATGGTGATTGCAGCCAATAAACTCGAAAATTTTCAGAAAAAAGTCCATTTTAAAATTTATTCAACAACGTAAATTTAAAAATAATGGAGCGAAAACACAACTTAATATTGAATATAGTTTTGATTGTATTGTTGTGTTCTGTTTGTTGATTATTCTAATAATTTCTGCAACGCAAATCGCTGTAGAAAGAGTGAGAACGAGAATATTTGTTGTTGTGAGAGATACAGCGCTGTTTGATATGATATAGTCAACAGTGTTGCTATTGAGAAAACATTGATCAACAAGAAGAATTTTAGTGGTATAAAAAATAGAAGGTCCTGAATTTGAGCAAAAAAAGCATAATCTAATTGTTAATGTAGCGCCATAATTATAAACAATTCCTAAATTAATTCCAAGCTTCTTATGAGTGTTCTGAATAATATTGCAATATGAACAAAATTGGTTGCCGTTACTGTGCCAATTAATAGAACCTTTTCCAGCTGTATTATTATAGACAGTTGAAAAAGTGACTTGATTAGATGTTGGACCGTCATAACAAGAAATTGCTGCATAAGCATCAAGATTTGCATGAGAAACATTTGTGGACTCAACAATCTGGTTTCCTTTTAATAGTGAAAGTGAATCGCAATTTCCTTTTGTTTGCGAAACAGAACAATCAATAATATAACTTTCTTCTGTCGTTTGAGTGTTTGAATTGAAAAAGAATCGCTTCAATTTCCATTTTGAGTGTTTGAATTGGAGTTTGAGAAAAGAGACTCAGATACGAAAAAATTGTTTCCTGTAGAATTTGATATTCGAATGGCTCCATTCGTGTTCATGTTACCGAAAAATACCATCAAAACATAGATGTTCCCGGTTGTGGTGATATAAATTGGATCGCTAAATAGCGTATATGAGATATCTGGTCCAACGAATTTGGACCATGTCAGATCTCCTTTATGGAGAACAAAGATCGAGGCTCTGGAAACCAGAAATTATCCCGAAAAAGAATCTTGAAAAAAACAAACATAAATTGAAGTCACATTTCTCTCTGAAAACAAAATCAGTATTGAATATCTTTCATAACGTATTTTATGGGTTAATTTTTTGGTCAGAAAATGCAGCCATGAATATGGAATTCGCCAATGATTCTAATTCACATTTGGCTTCTGACATCTGTGGCCTTCCATTGTTGAAATTATAATAATTAAAATCATAGTCAATTGCGACACAGTTTTCTGTAGATAGATGAGATAATAAAAAGAATAAATAGTTTGTCGTGGTCAAAGAAACGATAATCATTGATGTTGTGTAGTCTACAATATTACTCTCAAGAAAACAATTTTCAACAAGAGTTCTTTGTTTGTTATAAAACAAAGATTGACCATTGTTCTTTGCCAGAACACAAAGTCTATTTTCTAAGGAGCATCCGCTGTTATATACTATTCCGTAATTATCTCCAAGTTTCTGGTGTGTTTTCAATAACATTGATATGAGAAACATAATGGCTGTTTCGCGAATGTCATATTATGAATGTTTTGCCAGCTGCGTTATTGTAAACTCCAGAAAATATAATAGAGTCATAGTGTCCATTTGTATGAGATACCGAAGATTCAATGACTCTGCTATCTTCAGAAGTCTTGAATAAGGAATGAACACCAATCCCTGAAGATGGAGTTGTTGATGAATTGAAACTGCAAATACGGTATTGTACACAAACACCGAGATTAACATAGATTGATCCACCATCAGTCATAGATTTACAACTCGAGAAAGATGAAATGCACCCAGCCAAATTTCATGCAATTTCGACTTGTAGAAGTGTCACACATCAAGATTATATCAGACACAACCTTGCGTTGATGCCACCCACAATAAAAATTGTTGAAATCCTTTGCTTCAAAACTTTGTACAGCTGGCTCATTAATAATATCAGTTTTTTGCTTGAGCCCAATTTGACACTCTACAAACCTGCACCCCCGCCCCCTTTTATCGATAATTCATCATTTTGTGTATTACCTTCATCACCAATATATGATTTATTATAAGGCATAATTAATCAATATATACAATGCCAAAGATTTTTTCAAGTATTTCAAATTTTGACATGATCGACTGATTTGAACAATATTGTTCAGAACGATAGCGAGACGATAGACACTTATATTTTGACATATAATTTGGTATTTTTGACATGAAAACTTTGAATTTTATTATAATCAAAAATTTGCCACACATTTCACTTTTAATGAAAGGCGCAAAGAAATCTTCACACGGACCAAGAAACAACAAGAAATGGGAGAAGAAGCCAGAGGAGCCGCAGGAGCAGCCAAAGCCGCAGCCAAAACCTAAATTTACGCCAGTTCCAAGAACAAATTGGAGTGATCTCGTGTTCGACACACCTGAGCCACCAAAGCCATCAGAGATTGTGTACTCCACTCCAAGTTATCAGCAAAAACAGCCCGAGCCGTTCGCCCCTGAAAAGAATGAACTTCAAAGTCAAGATTTCTCTCACATTGAACAGCCTATAGTACAAAGTGATTCGCATGTTGAAAATATGAAAGTTGAAGAACCACAACATCAAGAACCAGAGAAACAAGATAAATATCTTTTCTTTGGTGAATTGAAGGATAATGGAATGGATCTGCCATATGCTGTTCCTTCAGAATTCGCTGTTCCACCAATGGATGGAGACTACGTCCCTGTTTTATGCTGGGTCAAAATTCCAAAAGGAGGAGTTGAAGAAATAATCTCTCGTGGATACAAATATGCAAAGCTTCCGAAAGACTAAATCATGTGGATGACTGGCACGGAAAAAGCAATGAAATAATGTTAAAATAATAAAAATATATTTTTCAATCATTTTTGTGTTATCAAATCATCTAACCTGGACAAGTATAGGTATTGCTGAATATAGCTTCAATGATACTGATTCAAAATTGAATTTTGATCAAAAACGTATTTTTGGACTTTCTCAAATATTGTATCTTTCACATTTTGTCCTTTTCTATGTAATATTGCATTGATACATTTAACAAAATTAATAAATTTGATATCAACCAAATGGTTATTGAAATCAAAGAAAACCAAGCTGGGTTAATGTAAAGAAGAAAGATTTATGACATTTTCTGATTATGTATGGTTCAATTTGCAATAAATAAAAAATTGAAATGTGAATTTTGATAATAATTAATATTTACAAATAATATATTAAGCTTAATCTAAAATCAAAATTATTTGTTTAATTCATTCTCCTTAATTATTAATTAATTAAATGAAAAAAAATAGCATTTAAGTTTTAAATTTATAAAATTGGGACTGCAACAAAATAGAACAACGTGCTTTTCTGACATGTAAATTATGTTTGACATATAGAGTCAGGATGTCAAAATAAAGGAAAGTGACGTGTTTACGGGGGAAAATGGAAAAGTGTCAATAGGTTGAAATGGATTGAACTCACTGTTGGAAGCCAAAGAAGACTTCGTTATGAGTAGTTGTGGCCTCATAGTGAAGGATGACCTGGTGATCTAGCAGAGATGCATCCAGATGCCTATTCAAAAGAAGCATGATTCGATGCATGGCGAGATCGGCCTGAGACTTCCAAAGCCCTCGAGTGGCCAAGCCAGGCCCTAGCAAGAAGGACTCAGCCTACAGAAGCCGCCTCTACCTCCAGCATCAGATTCGATGCATGGACACACACACATATGGCGGCATGCCGGCGAGCAAGCTCGCCTTCGCCGCGGATCCAAGTCAGGATTCATGACCCCAAATAAGGCGGGAGCTTTATTTTCCACACTTTAAGGCTAAAATGGCAAACGATATGAGTGTGTTGTTTTACCGAAGGGGGACCTGCTAGTTTTGAAAGTGTCGGACCTCGTTATTTTTCATGTCGGCGTTAGGATTTGTACGTTTATTTAATGATCCTAGTTGTTTTAGGCGTTGACTTTTGAGGTGTTTTAGAATGTCGGAGCTAAGCAAGATTTGCTTTTAATGTAAAATAAAGAGGGAGGAATAAAGGAACCGGTCGATGTTCCGGTGTTGATGTTAGGAGTGTTTTTTGAATGACTGAAGGAGTTCCTGGGGTACCCGGTGCCTACCTTCTTCCAAATCCATTTATATATATCACTTATTTTTAGAATATACTGACCTGAAAAAGCTAAACATTATTTATTTATTATATGAATATCATAACCTAGGATACTAGGAACCAGGAATA
>JALKBU010000668.1:0-28438 GCA_023091735.1 Trichomonas tenax | reverse complement strand
AGTAATACTTTGCTAAGATCATGAAACAGATTGCACCACTAGAATCAGCACCCACAAAAAGCACGTAAATGTTTCATCAGATTCGTCCAGGAATGGGGGTCCCTCTTTAAAAATCGCAAAACTCAAAAGAGTAAACAAGAAAAAAAATAGAGCCTGAATATTTTATAGATGTAAAGCATTTGAACTCATACGTATAACTTACATCCCAATAGCTTGCATATCCTATATAGTTATACAAATATTTGAATATTTATATATGATATCTGAGATTTGGGCAAAAATCATGGTATTTGTCCAAAGCAAAACAATATTTATATATGTTACATCTGTGTTATCTTATCACATGATTTATAGTTCATAAATCTAAAATTTTAAAAATCATTCAATGTTTTCAAAAATTAGTTCATTCAATTCAAATTTTCCGAGCTTTCAAATGAATAATACTCTATTAGGAATATGTTAATTGAAGGCGCATGAATAAAAATATACGCCACTTTTGTATTTTAATGTATCAAAGCTTTGCTCAAAAAGTGGCGTATATTTTGTATTTTATCCATTTGAACAATTTTTATGGATATTTTCAAAACCTGATTTTTAGATTTGGTATTAGATATAGTTTAATAATTTCACAAAATGTTATTTTTATATATCAAAACTCAGAAACTTATTAACCAACCACAAACTTTTCTTGGTGATATAGACATAATATCCAAAGCTGAATTAAAACAATTGAAGATGAAAAATTACAGAGATGTAAATAATAAAATGTGACTTTTCTTTGATATTTATCGATTGCTTTATGAGTATATTCTAAATATCAAATAATTGTCAATATCTCAATAATTTACAAATTAACCCCTCTTTTTTATTTGATATTTCACAATACTATTTAATGCTGATATAGAATACCAAATACGATTTTACGATATATCTTTTATGAAAATCCTTTGATATTTCGAAGTTTTTAATAATGGGTAATATTATTATGCAAAAAAGTGGACTTTTGAGTTTTCAATTATTATAGACACTTTTCATATTTCAATAATTTATGTCAAAATCCAAATATTTTATATATTTGGGATCTGTGATATATGAAGAGCAAAAGTGAATTCAGCATAAATTATGATAAAATTGTAATTCTTGACAAAGTGACACATTTTGAAAAGTTTACAAAAAGTTACTTTTCTAAAATGGTTCACTTTTGTATCAAGAATGGAAATATTCGCCAAAAAGTAACACCCTTTTGGGATGTCACTTTTGTCGAATATATCAAATTTTCAAAAATATGGGAATTTGGGATTGGCTATTCCACGACGAAGAAGAAGCCCTGCCTTTTCCAGGCATGGAGGTCTTCACTGTCGGGAAGTCCGGCAAAGTTCCACCAGCTGATGACATCGTGGAGAAGAGATTCGAAGATTTGATGCTTCAACTCGATTTTGAAGAGAAAAGAAAGAAAGATTTTGGTAAATTTAGTATCAAGGAGAAGTGGGAGTTTATTCTTGACCAGGAAGAACATGAACATCGTGTTCCAACACCAGAATGGTTGTTGAAGAAGCTCCAAGAACACATGGATATACGTTATTTACAGTCCATCTCGCTCAACATCCGTACAGCACGTTTGTTGTGGGTAGATAGATTCTGCAGAGCAGGTGGTCCAATAATTTTGCTTCGTGAATTGGCCAGAAACAAAGCTTTCCACCAATTATTCATGGGAAGCTTGGACATTCCAAACCAGCCAACAAGCGAGATCTTGAAGGCACTCAAAGCCGTTGTCGATACAAGGCAAGGATCACAAATAATGCTGACATATGTCAAAGCAATCGAACTGCTTGTAACATCAATCTCCGTCTTCGATCCAAGCCAATTTGAGACGATTCTTTACATTTTGTTGCCTTATGTTTTCATGGACCGTGGACCATCGAATATCATCGAGGCACTTCACTCATTGGCCAAGAAGAACAACCACAAATACATTTTCAGGATCTTTTCTGATGAAATAAGGGCCGGTGGTGGACAGATTTTTGTCAACTTCTTAAATGGTCTTCACCACGCGATGTCTGTATCATACGCCGACAAGATTTTGCTTTCTACTGACTTCTACAAGTCTGGAGTTATCGATGCTTTGAAGGCACGAAATACAGATCAAGAATTCACCGAAAAGATTGAGGCAGATCTGAATGACATATCTCAGGTCTTCCAGGGCCCAATGGATGCAGTATTTTCAGCAGCATCGTTCGCTCAATCTCTCGAATACACACCAGCAGATCAAATTCTTCCACAGTTGTATTCTCTCTTGAGAAACCAGCCGGAAAAGGATTCCACGATCTCATTCAACTATTCATTCACTTTCTACGAGCATTTGCGCTACTGCTTGCTCAATGGCGCAGAATTCGAAAAAGCTTGCGACCAGGCTCACATATTCGCCATGGCTGGACTCCAGATCCCACAGCCAACAGGTGGTTCCAACGTTTACGCACAAGAACTCGCCAAGAAGTACAACTTCGCAGCAGACTTCGAATTACAAGGAATGGCAATGCCATCGCTTCCAGAGGGAGGACTCGCAGCAGAGCTTGCTGAGGCTCGCGCAGAAATCGCCCGTCTCAACCAGCAGGATGCTGACTCAATCAAGAAGGAACTTGACGCTCAAGTTGCAGAAAACGAGAAGCTCATGCAGGAAATCGAAACACTTCAGCACAACAGCGAAGTTGCAAAGCAAAACGAATATCTTTTACTCAGAATTCAGGATCTCGAAAACGAACTCGCTGCTGCTAAGCTTGCCGGCTCTGCTGCTGCAATCGCTGCACAGTCCAACTCTGAGCTAAAGTCACTCCGCGAAGCGCATCAGAAGATGGTTCAGGAGAACGCTAAGCTCGTCCAAGAAAACGCAAAAATGCAGGCACAGCTTGCAGAAGCTCAAGAGCTCGCTTCAGGTCTCGTCTTCCAGGCACCAGAGTACCATAAGTCAATGATTCCATCTCTCATCGCTGAAATCCAGAAGGCGATGGTCAACGCTCCAGATACCGTCAAGGATCAACTCGCTGCGACAATCCGCGGACTCCAAAAGATGGATGAGGAGCTCGATAACGAAAGGAAGCTCACAAATCAGTCATTCCAGCAGCTCACGACAGTTCACGGCAACCTCATGAAGGCCTTCAACGAGAACTTCAAGCAGTTCTACGCTGCTGCAGAGCTCATGGAAGATGTCTACGTTTTCCGCGAAGTCGATCTCTCTGCAGATGCCGATGACGAAAACAAGGAAGACGTCGAACAGATCGCTGCCATCCTTCCAGCCAAGGTCATCAACTCTGACGGCACAATCTCAGAGAAAGTCACAAATCCAGATGGCTCAATCATCGAGAGAATCACAAATCCAGATGGCACAGTCACAGAGAGAATCCTTTCTTACGAAGGCAATCTCACACAGAGCATCCAGAACCCAGATGGCTCTGTAATTGAGCGCGAGATCCAGAAGGATGGAACGATCACAGAGAGATTATACAGCAAGGAAGGAAAGCTTATTTCTGCAAAGACAATCTCTCCAGATGGAACAAGAGACGGCTTCGGCACAGAGAAGGTCCTCGACAATGTCAAATCGAGACCAGGAGCACGCCCCAGCTCATATGTCGGCGGAAAGACACACAGAATGCCATGGAAGACACTCCAGGACAACATGGGCATCTGGCACACAGTCTCCAACACGCCAGCAACTGCCGACATCAAGGGAGTCCTCGCCGAACAGTTTGCATGCCAGACGCCAGCGGAGGGCAGAATCCTTACTCCAGAGTCTGCTGCTGCATACCAGGAGTGCCTTGAGAAGTCCGGCTTCAAGCCAGAAGAACTTGCAGAGAACATTAAGAACGAGCAGTTCTGTGTCTCTGTCGCCACACTCGAAGCTCTTCGTCGCCTTCCATCACAGCCAACAGAGTCCGTTCTCTTCACAGAGAGCAAGCTTCCACCAGACGCAACAGACGCTGAGAAGCTCGCTGTTGCTCTCGCAGCTGTCCCAAGATGGAGAAGCTCCGTCGAAGATATGCTCGAGCACCACTTCTTCGATGACCAGATCGTCATCATCCAGTCCAGCCTCACAAAGGTTGAGAACGCGATCAAGCAGATCTCGAAGTCCAAGTTCGTCGCAACACTCCTCAAGACTGTCCTTGCTGCTGGAAACTTTCTCAACAGCCAGGATGCCGTCGCATTCTCACTCCAGGCTCTCTTCAACCTCCGCGGCATGAAGACAAACGATGGCCGCGATCTCATCCACGTCATCGAACCAGCTGTCTCAGAAGTTGATGTCGACGCTGACAAGCTTAAGGTCATCGCTGCAATCGATCTCATCGCAATCACAGGCAGACTCAGAGCCGCTCAGTCTTCGCTCGCCAGGAAACAGATTTCTCCATTCGTTGTCGCTTCCGCCAGAAGAGTTTCCAACGTCATCAAGCAGGTCGGCATCATCACTGATGCTCTCGCTGACATGACATACAACTTCGGCCTCGATTGGGGACTTCCAGGAGCAACATCGCTCTTCGTCGCCATCGCCAACGCCGCAAAGGACATCTCCGCAGCCAGGAAGGAGAAGAGACTCGGAAGAGCAGGCGTGAAGGCAACACCACCAAGCACACCAGTCGGAACACCATCGCCAGACAGAGAGCGTGGCATGATTGAGACAATGATGTCCGCAACCAAACCACGCCCATCTCCAAAGAGGTTCCCAGAACAGCCAAAGGAGGGGCCAACAGACTTGGAACTGGCATTTGCTAGAGTCAGGAAGAATATCGTGAAGAAGGATTAAGTATTTACTAAAAAAAACTTTGATTTTTTTTTTTTTTTAAAAAAAAAAAAAAAGAAGTAAGTTCACATATTAAATCGTCATTTTATAAAAAATTGTGTAATTTACGAGATAGATTTTGTCGTTTTTTGTCAAAATTTTACGAATTTTCGATTTCTTTTTTAAAAAGTTGCCTTTTCAAGAGTGTATTGACCGCATGTCTATTAGTAAAAAGTGAAGTTATTATTGAATTCATTGTGTTCTTGCAAAGTTATCATTCTATATTTGATGAATGTTATAAAAAGTGGAAGAACATTTTTTGTTGAAATATTGGAGCAAATATCATTTGATACTTAAATTTTAAAAATATGTATACATAGGCTAGAGATTTAATTGTGTTCAATCAGATATAGCATTGATATGATGCAATAATTTTAAATATTTCATTCGATTTACATCTATAATTGCTATCAATCAGTACATAAATATATCGACCAATGACATAAGAGATTGTTCAACAATATAATTTGCTAAAAACACATATTTTGAAAGTAATAGTAAAATTATCTAAGTGACGTAGAGGGTATACTATGTGTTTGACAATTGAAACAGATGCAGCACAGAAAATAATTCCAATATCCGCTAAGAATAGTTCGCCTTCTTGCCTAGAAGTATTAGTTCTAGAAAAATGGCAACTTTCAAAGAGGTTATTCAAAATTTTGATTGAATGAAATCATATATCATCATTTTTATTCTTTAAAATCATAAACATATTGTTTAAAATTATATAAATAATCAATGTATATGATTAAGATCTTTTGGATTTATGAAATTGATAAAGAAAGATGAGTTTGACATTTTGTAATTTACATGTCAAAAATATTGTAATATCGGGAAAATATGTCAATATTCGATATTTTGATATCTTTAATCATAAACACTAAACTACTCGAGTTACTGTATCGATTTATCACTGGATTATATATGTTCGTTCGAATAATATCAGATCAAAAAAGTAAGGACAAAATCAGCTGATATTTAACACATACATTATAGAAACGAAATGTATTATAATCTTTTGATATAAAGAGTAATATGTGAAGAAGAGAGTGGAGATATTGATGTTTGACAATTTTGTTTTACATGACAAAAATTTATACTATTTTTCACAATTTCAAATCAAATTATTATTTAAAGGCTAAAATATGGATGTGCGCATTGGGCACTTTTTTGATGCGCGAATTTTGCTGATTTACAGATCGCGCAAAGCTCCTCGAAACTCCCAAATATTCATTCATTGCCCTGCAATATTTAGCCACCCACCTGATTAAATTTTATAAACCCTAACTATTATCATCCCCCATTTTTCTACCAATGCTCCTTTTTTATATACTAAAACTATCCCCTTTATATTAATTTATGCCCCTTTTTAGTCAATAATCTCCCTCATTTTTTGTTCTGACCCTGTATTTTTACTAAAAAGTGACGAAATGCACATTCATCATAAACCTCTCAAAATTGAATTGCGCCGATCATTCACAAATTCGCTCAATGCGCTCTATGATAGCGGTATTGCAAATAGCTCATATAAAGGAATGGAAACAAAAAAGAACATATTTAACGAGAATCTTTTGAGATAATTTTGATTTTCTTATATTGTATATATGATTAAAGAATTGTGATATGCAAATCTAGGCCATATGAATGGCAGTTAATTTTTAGTTTGAAACATATGATTAAAATTATCATAGGAAAATATTTGAAATTGTGAGGAATAAATGGACGAAATCAACTACAATTGAATAGTATAGTATGAAGGACTAACTACCAAATGAAGAAAACTACAAGTATCTTGTGATGACTTTGCGTGCTCTGTTTACCAGCTGATATTAGATTACATTACTCACATGGGTGCTGCCAGTAAAGTTTTGCTTTTATTTTAAACAGCATCAAGATTTTGAAAAATATATATACTTTTGAAAACATTCATTTTGTCATTAAAAACAGTAAAATTTGTCACTTACCAAAAGTTGTCACGAAAAAGTGGCATAAAAAGTGATATTATCTGACATGTAAAGTTGTCAGCATCTCCAATTTTATGTGTCAAAATATTAATATTTTGACATGTAAAGTCCTATAATCATTCAAATTATGTATTAGTTTTTATTTCAAAATCGCGTCTGACGGGAAGAACTGGGGACTACATTGGCACAGGTACCACGCATGTTAGCAGCTAAACTCACAGATCTTCCTTTCATACGCCATCATTAAGAAATCAAAGATTTCCACTTCAGAATGCCTCTGAAGAGCAAAATTAAGTGCTTGATTGGGACTTGTAGCTAAGGTGCTAGCAATCCGGTCCACAGTTCTTCCTTTCAGAAGCATTCTGTAGAGTAAATCACTGATTATTTCGAAGATCGAGTCTGAAAGGAAGAACTGTGGACTGGATTGCTAGAATTTTGGCTATCAGCGCCAATGAAGCACTTAATTTTGCTCTTCAAAGTAAATTTAAACAAATATAGGATATCATTCTTCCAATAATCATTTATAATCACATGCCACGTAAATATTTATCTGTCAAATATTCATGTTTACATGTCAGATAATATCACTTTTTCGTGACAACTTTTGGTATGCAACAAAAAACACTGAAATCAATTAACACTATGGCTTTCTAGACTGCTTATGTTAAAAACATGGTATATAACTATAATATGAGGGGCCGCTCCTCAGGGTCCATGCCACTTTTGCGCGAATGCTTTCCAAAAATCGTGCACAATTTTAAGGCCAATGCGCACAACCATAGCCAAAACTATGATTGGCGGCAATTTTACTCAAATCCGAAAATTTTTTGTTTGACCAATAATTTGAAGAAATGGCGACAGTTCTCGCGTCACCAGTTCCCAAACTCGACGAAGTCCGCAGTATTCTTCTGACAAAGACAACGTGGCAGCTCCCACAGGACTTGAAGGAGAAAGCCGACGGATTCAAAGTCGTTTCGTTGGATCACCTCAAGAAGCTCCCAATGAGCCAGTGCCTTGAGATCTTCTCACCAGTCCACCGCGTTGCCCTCATTTCCGCCGCCGCACACTTAGCAGTTCCTGCTCCACAAATCGCGCAGACTTTAATTAACATTTTCAACGAGCTTCCAGGCCCAGCTTACAACGCCACCGCTGAGTTCAACAACTCTCCATACGACTTCACACCAGGAAAGCCAATTACAGACGCCAATTTCTCGAACTTCCTCAAGCAGCTCTATCCAGACGCCAGCAAGGAGACAGTTGAGATCCTCGAGCAGCCATACGTTTCTGCCGCTCAGGTTCTTCTCCTTGTTGCAACAATGGAAATGGTCAGTGATTATGCACTCATTGCAACAGTTCTTGATGCTGAATTCAAGGGCGCTGCACTCCTCTCGTCCGAGACATTCTCTCGTGAAACAGCCCCACAGTTCGTTTCAATCGTTGCACAGAGAATCTTCGATATTGCTCTCAACTCAAAGAACCTCCGCAAGAAGGGCTCTGACATCCTCAGCAACGTTCCAAAGCTCTTCGCTCCAATCTTCGCCGCTGTTGCACAGCTCCGCACAGCTGTTGCTAAGCCACAGCACTTCTTCGACAAGTTCACACTCTTCTCGTACACGTCCGGCATTGTCTACTCGACAAACGAGATCTGCAAATACTTGGGCAAGGAGGTCAACGCCACAGTCGAGAACGCGACACAGTTGCTCGCTTCTGCTGCCTTCGCGATGATCAGCTCACTCGCTCCAAAGGTCCAGGAGATGATCGAGAAGAAGCGCCTCACAGTCGGCACAATTTCCAAGGAAATTGCCGTTAACGTTGCTGAGAACGGCCCAGCTGCACTCTCAACAATGGCCTTCTACCAGCCACCGGCCGGCAAGAAAGTCCTTCCAAAGGAGGCCGTCGGCTGCATCGATCTTCTTCCAAAGCAGATGAAGGTCAGAGAGGAGGTCATCAAGCTCGTCACATCAATCTTCAAGCGCCACGGTGCCGTCTCCATCGACACACCAGTCTTCGAGCTCAGATCAGTCCTCACAGAGAAGTACGGTGAAGAGTCAAAGCTCATCTACAACCTCGAGGACCAGGGTGGTGAACTCCTTTCCCTCAGATACGACCTCACAGTCCCATTCGCCCGCTTTGTAGCCACACACGGCATCACAAAGATCAGGCGTTACCACATCGCTAAGGTCTACAGAAGAGACAAGCCAGCCATCGAGCGCGGCAGATTCAGAGAGTTCTACCAGTGCGATTTCGATATCGCCGGCACATCTGGCCCAATGATCGCTGATGCCGAAGTCATTTCCATTGTTTCTGAGCTCCTCTCCGCTATCGGCAAGCTCTGCCAGCTCGACAACTTCAACTACTCCATCAGAGTTTCCCACCGCCAGCTCCTCTCCGCCATGACAAAGGTCGCCGGCGTTCCAGACGAGAAGTTCAAAACAGTCTGCTCATCCGTCGATAAGCTCGACAAGCTTCCATGGGCTGATGTTGCTCGTGAACTCGTCGACGTCAAGGGCCTCTTTCAGGCTGCCGCCGATAAGCTCGCTGAGTTCGTCTCCATCCAGGGCCGCCCAATGGACGTTCTTGCTGCCCTCAGACAGAAGGCTGACTTCGTTGCTGTTGCCGGAAAGGTCCTCGACGAGATGGAAATCCTCTTCGGTTACCTCGAAGCCATCGGCTGCCTCGACAAGATAAACTTCGATCTTTCCCTCGCTAGAGGCCTCGACTACTACACAGGCGTCATCTACGAGGCCGGCACAACATCCGGCGAAGTCGGCTCCATCGCTGGTGGTGGCCGCTATGATGGCCTCATCGGCATGTTCAGCGGAAAGCCAGTCCCAGCTGTCGGCGTTTCCCTCGGTATCGAGAGAATCTTCGCTCTCATCGAGAAGCTCAAGAGCGGACAGGAGGTCAAGGAGGCTGACACTGAGGTCTACGTCGCTGGTATCTTCTCTGACTACACAAAGAAGAGATTCGAGCTCGCTTCCAAGTTCTGGGAGCTCGGCATTGCCACAGAGATCTTCCCGAAGGCTGTCCCAGATATCAAGACACAGCTTCAGGCCGCTGAACAGGTTGGCGCTAAGGTCTTCGTTCTCTTCGCACCAGACGAGCTCGCTAAGGGCGTCGTAAAGATCAGAGAGATCACACCAAAGGGCGTCAAAAGAGAGCCAATCGAGAGAGTCGTCCCAGAGGCAGACCTCGTCCAGGAGACAATCAAGCTTCTCGAGGATGTCAAGAAGCTCTAAAAACAAAACCAAAATCTATAAAGGAATCTATGCTTTTCTCTATATTTTTTTTTTCTTTAAACATCTCTTCGTAGCAAACTTTGATGCTTCGGCAATACAATTAACATCAAAAATACATTCTTTAGCTTTGAAAAACAAAACATTTTATTTCAAATTTTATATAACCTAAAATATCCAAATTCCTTTTATCAATAGCCTTGCAAGGTCATTTTAAAGCTATTTGCATAACGAAAAATAGATAATATCAAATTGGAAAATATTAATTAAAATCAATCAATAAGTATAGTGTACATATAATATATAGACAATTTATAATTGAATGATAAAATATGCGAGGCTTGACATGAAATTAATAAAATATCAAAAAATATTTATTCAAATCAAAATATGAGAACAGTGTGAATACAATGCTTAACTGAATTTTAGTTAAATGATAAAATAATATTATTTTGATATCAAAACAAAAATTATAAAATCAAATCAAACTGAGAGAATAGTGTACATGTAATATATAGACGAAGTATAGTTAAATAAACCAATATATGAAGTCTAATAGGAAGTGTCGGACAAAAGTGTGCTATCGTCTTTGACATTTGACATTTTACATGGCAAGTTATTTTCTTCAATCATTGCAATTTAGCGAATTGCTCCGCAACAGATGACAATTCAATGGAGGAGCGGAGCACAGCGTAGCGGAGCCATTGAATTATCATCTGTTGCTCCAGTTTTTAGCCAAAAAAGTTATTGCGAAGGCAATCTCTAATTATCCAGACCATTCTCTGCGGCGCAATTACAGTGGTAACTCTCAATAGCTCGGCACTTTGCAAGCGCCTCGGTCTTACTCACATCCGTCCACTATTTTTGAGGCAAAAGATTGTTTTTTCTAAAAAGAAAAAGTTTGTTACGCGAGTCAAACCTGCATCAATAAGGTGCATAGTCCAACCATTAGCGATTAAGCCATGCGTGAAAATTGTAAAATCTTGACACTTTACATGTCAAATAGAAGACGATAGCGTATTATTATCCAACTCTCGTCTAAGAAAATAAATTTTGAAATTCGAAATATTGCTATATAAACACGAAATACAGACATAAGAGGCCCAAAAACAACAGAAAAAGAAACAAAACGCAAAAATAAACAGAATGAGTTAATCCATTTAAAGGGAGAACGATAATAACGGAAAATAAATGTGTAAGGAAAACGATTCCAATTTACTGCCAAGGACGCCAAAGGGTCTTCCGCCACCAGGCGACAAGAACATAAAGCCGGAGGACAACGTGACATCGCCTGTTCATCAAACAAAACTCACGAAGGTGCCAAATACAATACAGAACAAGGAGAAGCTCGAAGACGCCCCATTGTCTGATATGACTGACTCCCAAGCATAAATGTTACGAGTTTAATAAAATTTCTGTGTCATTTTATAAATCGAATATTTAAACATTCGAAATATGATCCTTTAAACTGGCCTTTATTTACCAAATCTTGAAATGCTATATAGAATAGCCTCTAATCTTTGTTGTTTCTTATGTTTTTGGAATGAATAATGTTTGACGATTGTCACTTTACAATTTACAATTGTCAAAATTATTCATAATCTCTCTAACTCATAATATTAATGTGGACTAACCCAGTATTCATTAAATCACAAATCAAAATCCCTCTATCACGAACCAAGTTTCGACATTTGTCATTCTGGCACTTTACATTTCAAGGTTATTTGGCTTTTAAAAAACTATTTTACTGTGCTTTTAGTAAATATATCATATGTGTCATATAAAATTATAGATTATTGTGAAATTTTCACATTTTAAGCCGAAATGTAAAATGTCATATTGAATATTTGGTTGAATTTTTTTCCCATTGACTTTTTTGAGTTTTGCGATTTTTAACGAGCAAACCCCTATCATGCCAAACTGAGAAGACATTTACGTGCTTTTCAGGGGTTCTGAGTATGTTTATAGCATTTGCTTGTCTATTTAACTTGAGGATCTCCATGAGATTTCAGCGAATTTTGACATGTATAATAACGAAAGTCAATATTTCCGACACTTATTATCTGATATTTGTCGTGTAAAGTCGAAAATTTGATATGTAATGTTACCAATGAGCAAATTTTGTGTGAACTTGAGGTAGCATAACTTTAGGTATGCTCGATGTATGAGCAAAGGAATGCCGCTTGACTCCTGCGCGTAGTGTATTTTTTCTTTTCTATTTTTTTGATTTTTCTAGGGGAACTCTAGCAAAAATAAGAGAGAGAACGCTATAATAGTGAGATGTATTTGTTATAATCATCAAAGAGATTCATAACAGAAGCTCATTAATGATTTGTAATCATATCTTGATTAAGTAATACTTTGCTAAGATCATGAAACAGATTGCACCACTAGAATCAGCACCCACAAAAAGCACGTAAATGTTTCATCAGATTCGTCCAGGAATGGGGGTCCCTCTTTAAAAATCGCAAAACTCAAAAGAGTAAACAAGAAAAAAAATAGAGCCTGAATATTTTATAGATGTAAAGCATTTGAACTCATACGTATAACTTACATCCCAATAGCTTGCATATCCTATATAGTTATACAAATATTTGAATATTTATATATGATATCTGAGATTTGGGCAAAAATCATGGTATTTGTCCAAAGCAAAACAATATTTATATATGTTACATCTGTGTTATCTTATCACATGGTTTATAGTTCATAAATATAAAATTTTAAAAATTATTCAATGTTTTCAAAAATTAGTTCATTTTCCAACTAAACCTATATAACACTTATCTATGTCTCATATATATTGACATATTATGTGCAATTTATGTTGTTCACGATATTGATGTAAGATGCAACTGCATTTACATAGTTTTTTTACTTCTAGCATATAAGTCTTTGAAAGAATAGCATACATTGCTCTTACTTATCGGTAGTAATGCCATGATATGAAAAACATTTATTTTTATGTATGGATCTATTGAATGTTTTTAAAAATCGAAATTTCACTAAAATATTTATGCGCATATCAACAACATAATGTATAGTATGTTAATGTTGTTTTGTTTTGGACGAATACCTTGTTTTTTGCCCAAATCTCAGATATCATATATAAATAGTCAAATATTTGTATAACTATATAGGATATGCAAGCTATTTGGATGTAAGTTATACATATGAGTTCAAATGCTTTACATCTATAAAATATTCGATATGAGATTTTAAATTTCGGCCTAAAATGTGAAAATTTCACAATAATCTATAATTTTATATGACACATATGATATGTATACTAAAAGCAGCCTTGCTATATCCAGTTACGTGTCAAAATGTCAAATGTCGAAACCATTGATGTTATATTAGAATGATGTAGACATGAAAGTTATATTTGTTCCTCATTACGACATCAAATCATTCGCATGTGATTACCTTTTTGTTGTGAAACAAATCAGTCTCATTATATGACATAAAATTCTAATTTCAATTGCAGTTGAGAGCAATCATAAGTAAATGATGTGAGAAAAATACAAGCAAGTTTAAACGAAACTCGCAAATAAACTTTATAAAAATAACAAATATAAAAACAAACATAATATAAAACTCAAATTAAGAATTCGCAATTTGAGTTATAGTGGTGGAGTGGCTTCACAAAGGTTAATGATGTATCCAATGTGTTTGAAATATTCAATACCGCACCTGGATTTCCGCGTCCAAGGTAGTTCGGTGCACTGAAAATAGTGATCAATGAGTTGTATGGTGAGAATGGATAAACATAGCCGTCGTCAGCTGTTTGATGTGAACGCACAATTAAGTTGAATTTGAACTTGTTTATTACGGACTCGACCGCTTTCTGTCCATAGCAGACTGATGTCTGGCGTGCACTAGGACCCCATTCAGTGGAAATTGAATCCGGGTCAGACCAAACAATGTCGCAAACGATTCCTTCGTCAGGAATTTCGCACGGCCTCTGGATCTTCTTCAAGTCCTCACCAGACTTCAATTCTGGAGAAATTCCTCCATGAACACATAATATTGAGTTATCGACAATAGCTGACAAAGGAAGCCAGTTGAAAACGGAGTTGAACAATGTGTAGATCGTGTTGGAATAGCGTGTCAAACACTCGCTCTTGAATCCGTAATCTTTGTTTGTTGTGGCTGATTCGTGGTTGCCACGCAAAAGGAAGAAAGTGTCAGGGTACTTGATCTTATAAGCGAACAGCAGGCAAATTGTGTTAATTGAATTCTCTCCGCGATCAACATAATCACCCAAAAATAAATAACTTTGGCTCTCTGGGAGTCCATTTGTTTCGAAAATCCTGCACAGATCGCCGAACTGTCCATGGATATCTCCGCAGATGCTGATAGGAGCAGCCAACTCGAGACAAACAGGCTGTGACTTGAATATCTCCAAAACGGCGTTGCAGAGATACTTGATCTCCTTCTTGGAGAGCACGGAACCATTATCGAAGAATTCCCGCGACTCCCAAAGTTTCTCTATAATGGTGTCGACGCTGAAATTCATGATATTGAACTTGCGATTTGGCCTAAAAATTTGAAAAATCCTCTCAAATAATTTCGTAATATTGATCCATACACATCATAGAACACATATTTCGTCAAAATATTTTCAATTCAGTTATTTTGTTCCAAAACCTCAAAAATCATATAAAGAAGCTATGAGAATACTAATAAACGATTATTTCGATAATTCATTCAAACTTGTTAGGATGCTCGCATGGCATCATACATTCGATATATTTCATTATTTAAAAAAACGAACAAAAAATTCAAATAAATTGTAAATAAGTTTTAAAAATAATATATCGCCTGCTTCACAAATTTGACTAATGGCGGTATTTGCGATTTTATGTTGTTATGGTATTGAAATAATCCCAGAAACGCTTTAAATGAAGCAGTTGATCAAATATGTAGTTTATGCCACTTTGGGTTATTTTTAGGTAATTTTGATGATTTAGGAGATCTACCGTAACACAGTGGGAGATATCTTCGGCTCCAAATCTTATCCCGATTCAAAAAATAATCAATTGTTTATATTTTGCAAAGTTTTTTGTTGGTGATTTGAACGCTATACATCTAAATCTGTTTATATTATAATAAAAGACTGCCTTCAATTTTTGTATATTTTTCTTTCGTGGGATTTTTACAATTTACAATGACAAAATTCTCCAAATTATATTTGGTTCGTTTTTCCTTCTAATAATCCAATTCTAATCCTAAATTATAAATATTTCGAGTCATAACTATGAAAATTTACATTGTCAGGATGTCATAAAAAATTTATTCGCTTTTCTTAGATATTTCATATTACAATATTATATAGATCATATTGACAAATTATAATGTCGGAATTAGTTGTTTACATTGTCAACTTAACAGGTTCTGTCAAACTTACTTTTCCACGAGATTTCTTGTGTTTGTTATAGGAGAATAGTAGTGTACCCCTAAAAGACAAACAGAATTAGTTGAGCCGACAACTATGTGAATTTTTTCCCAAAAATTAATTTGATTTTGGTCATTGATTGAATTAAATCGAATGCATAATGTGCGTACCGAAAATTGTCACGAAAAATGACATAAAAGTGTATTATCTGGCATGTAAACATGAATATTTGACAAATAAATATTTACGTGGCATGTGATTATAAATGATTATTGGAAGAATGATATCCTATATTTGTTTAAATTTACTTTGAAAAGAAAAATTAAGTGCTTCATTGGCACTGGTAGGCAAAATGGTAGCAATCCAGTCCACAGTTCTTCCTTTCAGAAGCATTCTGGAGAGTAAATCGAGTCTGAAAGGAAGAACTGTGGACCGGATTGCTAGCACCTTGGCTACAAGTCCCAATCAAGCATTTAATTTTGCTCTTCAGAGGCATTCTGAAGTGGAAATCTTTGATTTCTTTATGATGGCGTATGAAAGGAAGATCTGTGTGTTTAGCTGCTAACATGCGTGGTACCTGTGTCAATGTAGTCCCCAGTTCTTCCCGTCAGACGCGATTTCGAAATAAAAACTAATCCATAATTTGAATGATTATATGACTTTACATGTCAAAAATATTGATATTTTGACACATAAAACCGGAGATTCCGACAACTTTACATGTCAGATAATATCACTTTTTGTGTTACTTTTTCATGATAATTTTCGGTAAGTGACACAAATCTTAAAATATAAAGTTCCAAACACTTTAATTTTATAATTTGATAATATTTCGATCAATAGTCAAAAAGGATACTGTAAATAGTCTTAACTGCTTATCTATAGTCTAAACTTATGTTGTTTATGTATCATAATAAGTAATATTTTATCAAAAAAAAAATATTATAATTTGTTTCTTTACTATGAAATATCAAATACACAGATAAAATAAATGATATTTATCAATATTATATAGCTTGATATCACAGATGAAATGTTGTAATTAATGAAAATGAAAATATGAATTTGACGTGTAAAATTATTTTTTGACACTATGGATTAAAATTTTCCGAGTCTGTTTTGATGAGATTTTGACCTCTGTTAGCGATATTTTCAAGTAAAAAGTTTATGATATAATATTATACCTTTTACTGATTTTTTATTTTTAATATTCAACTAAACATTATAAAAAAATTCACGCCAAAAAAGCATTTTTCTTGCATGGCTTTAAGAATTCGTTGTGTGCGACGTGTTCCAAAGCCACGACGTCAGAAAGAGTCTCCGTTCCTTCTTGTTTCAGAGACAGAACTGTGGCACAAGACATACATACCTCCTTGGGAGATGTTCTACAACATTATCGAAGCAATCATTTTAATTATTTTCTTCTTCACTGTCGTAAATCCGGTCATTTATTACTATTACCTTCAGAGAGGTGCTTTTGTCGATTCATTTTATCCAGATTACGACGAGGGCTCTCCAATCGACGATTTTTCTGTTCTCACGGAATACTACAAGATGGTTAACGAATCACTTCAGACACTGCTCGATGAAAGCTTCCTGCAGATTCATAAGATCCCGCGTTCAGCCGATGTCCTTTTCGAAATTTATTGGATGAATGGAACGAAAACTGAGGGTGGGCTCCCTGAAATTGATAGAGATTTCTTCAAGCACATTAGTAAATTCATAATATCTGTCGATTTCTCCATTGTTTCTAATGATGCAACATATCCAGGCTGTTCTAATTGGTATATTCAGACAGAAGTCGCAGCACGAGATGGATTGATCCAATATACAATCGTTCCATCAATCAAACGAGAGTCTTGCACTAAAGAAATGATGAAAAACTTCTCTGTTACAACACAACCTGCTTTATCATTAACTGAAGCGCTTTCGCAACCAAAATCGCCTCAAAAAGCAAAACAACTTCCAATTCGAATTCCATCCAAACTAAAACGCGCGAAAAACAAAAATAAAATTACAAAAAGAACGAAGAAGTTCTCGGAACCCGTTAAAATCAAAAGAAATCGCCCGCATGCAAGTGAGGCACGTTTAGAAAGAAAAAGGAATGCACGACAAGTTTTATCTTCCCCAGAAAACGGTTCTGGTGAATTTAAGCGCGAAAACTGCAAAGTGTATCGTATTACAAACCATTTGATGCTATGTTTGATCACCGCAGACGTTCTTCATATTTTCACAATGTTATTCAGTCTTAGGAATCGATATAATCTACATAAAAAGCGTCTAGCGAACAACCAATACAGAAATATGGCTTCATTGCCTCAAATTCACATTACGATTGGATATTGGTTTATAATCGATTTAGTTACATCTATTGGCACTCTCATCTTGGCCTCTATCACATTTAACAACTCTTTCAAGATGACACAGTTTCCATCACAGATTGCACTTGAAGTTATCAGTTTTGCAGGATTTTTCTCACTGATCAGATTGTCACAATGGCTTCGCTTCAGCAATGGTTTGTATCAACTCATTACCATCATTAGAGAGGCCGCTCTCATGTTATTGAACCTTGCCGTCGAAGTTGTTCCAATTTGGTCAGCTTTCATCTTATTTGGCATCTTCACGTTTGGTTTCATCTCAGACTCATTCCTTACGATCAGACAACTCGTTGAAAGATTTATTACTTCTGGAATGGGCGATTCCATCGATGATTTCTACATCGTTATCGATGATGGAACAACTGAAACCGCTTGGCTATCATTCTTCTACGTTTCAGCTATCACAGCTGGAGGTATGTGGATTATCTTCACTTCTTGTATTTCTTCAATCATGTATGTAAGAGAGCACTATGTAGTTCTCGATTAATTTTTTATGCATAAATAAATATATTCTTTCTTTAAATCATCGAAATGATTATTTTATCTCAATAACTAAACAGATAATATAACAAAATTGTTAATCATATATCTTTAACATTCATTATGTATTATAATGGCTTATATAAAATTGGAAGAATTTGATTTTTAAATCCCAAAATTATTGAAATAAAGAGAAAATGAAAGAAAAAAAATATAAATTGATAATAATTTGTAAACGGCTATAAATTAATGGATGAAAGATTTTGGAAAGAAAGATATACGCAAATGAAAGATTGCTATGAGAAACTTCTCAAAATCAGGACTAAAGCAGTTCGTGCCGATTTAGAGGAGCTTAGAGCAAAAGCAAAAGAAAATGAACAAATTCATAGATTATCAATTGAAGAAATGGAGAATAACATTCGAGAACTCGAAAACAAGAACGAAACTATGAAGGCAACAATCGCTAAATTCGAAAAAACAATACAAAACATTGAAAGAATGAAAAACGACCTTTCTCGCAGAAATAGGATACTTGAATGCGTTTTCTCAGTAAAAGGAATACAACTGATTGATATTACATCAACAGATTTCCAGTTCATAGCTGGATCAAGCGAGCCATCGATTTCTTTCTCAATAAATCGATCTGCGCCATTCACTTACAAACCTCTGACGCTGTATGTTAAAGAATTATCACTTCCTACATGGGCACAGAGAGAAACGAGATTTCAGGACTTAAAAGACCTCAAATCGCATCTTGAAGAGCTCATTAATGTATGTTATAAATAAATATTGGTTTTGTTTTTTATTAATACACGAGTTTTATATATTAACACAATTTATTTAAGATTGATAGAATTTGCGGTTTCAATTATGTCCTCTATCCAGCGGAGGGCTTCCTCGTTCTTTGTTTTGTTCCTCGTGAACTCACAAAGTTCTTTAATTGCTTCTATAACAGTCATTCCTTGTATCGACTTTTCGAACGAAACACTGCTCGCTATAGACTTCAGGGCCGCGAGGTAACCTGCTAAATGTGGAATAACCCTCTCACAAGCTTCAAGGCCCAAAACTTGAAGTCCATAAACAGCACCAACGTGTGCAGCAATAGAAGTTGCTTCATTGAAGAGAACTGATATAAGGCTGTTGTATATAGCCTTAGTCATCGCTGGATAAGCCGATTTGCATTTTGTATGTAAAACATGTAAAAGTTGGCTGGCACACTTTCTAACTGGAGAATCATCATCAGACTCATTGGATCCGACGTCAGTTCCAATCAAACCACTCATACAAATTCTTAAGAAAGGATGGAAGTAAGAAAGAAGATCGACATGGTTGTTAGACGCGAGTGCAGTAGATATACGCATCAGCATCACCATTTTTTCGACGTTATGATACTGAACTGCCATTTTTCCTGTTATAAAATGCAATAAATATGGTGTTAGTACGTTAATCTTTTTCTCCTCCTCTAATATCTGCTTTAGGCCAACTTCGAATGAGTGATTATCATCGTATCTGAGATAAAATATCGATTCTACAATGAAATCTATTTGCATTTTGCTCAAAACTCCGCTAACTATTTCGGGATCATCAGATTTCGAACGACTAGAAGATCTCTTTGTAATTGTAGGGACCCTAACGCCATCAACTAAAACATATTTTACTTCTGTTGGAACAGTGCGGTTAGAAAACTTCTTGACGGGTTTTATATATTGAGATAGAGGTACTGTTGTATACTTTTGGTCGATTGCTTGATAATCTCGAATTCGAACGTTTGAAGAATAACCGAGAAGTGGCTGTTCACCACGCGATTTCAATACTTGGTTGAAGTGCTTTGCTGTGAGTTTCGCTGAATGTGTGTTATAGCATAAAAAAGATAATTCTTGAACTATCTTATTCATGTAATTTTCTGATTCCTCGAGCATTGCCTGCATCGCGCCCTTTCCGAGCGTCACATCTAACTCATCTGCAGCCGTCTGTATAATCCCAGAATAACCAGGATTAGTCATTGATAGCTGTCACTTTTATTATTGACATGTAACATTCCATTTGTCACGTAAAATGACATTTTCATATTTTACAAAATGAAATATTTTCTGACATTGGCACCTCTTATTCAAAGACATACCCTTAAATTGAGGATTCGATTTTCTGACACGTAAAGCAAAATATTTGTCATATTTATAATGAATTGCAATTCAAAATGGTTAATAACGATCCCGATTTATGTGTTATTTATGAGTGCTGCGTTCCTTCTTTGCATTTCAGGTGTCGGATATTACTATTTCACGAAAGATTTTCTTATAATTAAGCCAAAATTCAATCTCACTATATTATTCGGGCTTGGAATTGGTGTTGGATTGATTTTCTTTATTGGAATTTGGTTCTTCTTGACAGTGCCACGTTTTGCATGCAATTACGTTTTAACATTCCCAGCTTTTTTCATAATGACTTCTATTTTCATTGCCTTTTCGATACCATCATCCTTCGACAAGTACATAGCTATGTGGGATACAGAATGGAATATTGCTGATGATTTTTTAAATCTCCAAATCGATCATCATTGTTGTGGCTGGAATAACTACACAGATCGCTCTCTTACTCCATGTCCTCTTGATTATATATCAGGTTGCAAGAATTTTATTACTGCTTTTTTGAAACCAAGGTTTAATCAGGTTTTAACTTTATCAATAGCAGCGATTGTTCTTTGCTTAGCTTCCTTCATAAGCTTATTGCTAGCTTGTTCAATTGGTGGACAAGATGATCTTTTAGCACACTTTGATTCAACGCCTGCACCAGAAGAAGATCCATAATCATTTTAATCCAATTTTATAGTAACAGCTCTTTCTACAATTTGATTTATTGATAATTTTATTTCTGATAAACTCTACAATGACAAAAGAGAGAGATTTCGAACCTTCAGTGATGATGCCATTACCATTACATTCTATTTTTGTTAATTTCATTTTGAAATTTTATTTAATGAATTTTATTTTTATTATTTATGTTTTTGTATATTATTGAGTTTAAAAAATACCCATGCTTCTATCTTATGTTCGTTCTTTTGCCATCAAAGCATTGAAAAACCAAAATATTGAATAAAACTAATAAAAATATAAAACCAGACTGATGATATAGCATATATACTTGCAGCCTTATAAGTTGCCAAATTTTCTATTGTGTTTTTGCAAATTTAAAGTAATATTTCAATTAACTCGATGATAAAGATTGTTATTTTGACACAATAATATACTATAGTTAGAAAAGTTGAATCTTGAAGGAACTAGAGAAATAGCAATATCTTGAACAATAATCACTATTCAAGAATGAATTAGAGGAAGATTATGCAGAGCCCAATGTCGTAGATCACAGGGATATCAAAAAATTGAAGAACAAAACTCTTAATCATGGAATTCATAATTGCTTTTTATGACATCCAACATCTGCTTACGTGTCAAAAAGTGTGTTTTCATCATTGCAACGTTACTTTTTATGCCGCACATGTTCATATATGACAGCAAGAGGCCTTGAGTCTTTTGTGATGGTTTTCGCTCTTTCTGGCGACACTCACTCATCAGAAATTAATTTAAAAAGTTTTTATCAAAATTCAGAGCCAGAAGTTATATAAACGTAAGAATTGTGAAATCACATAATTCAAGAATGCATGTTGAGCGAGAGGCTCTCCGTACCCGCAGAAAGAAGAACACTGATCCATTGTTCTCTCTGCTCGCCCTTGTTGTTTTTGGCATCGCCTATGGAATTGACCTTTGCTACAAGAGAATCAAAAATGGAAAAAGATGCCGCTGCTGTGGAAATCGCGAAAAGTTTTCTTCTTCTTCATCATCAGTGAAGAAACACACTGAGAAAGTTTACTCTGACACAACACCTTCTAAAGAAAACTAAAGCGAATATCCTCAGAGCAGTCCAGTGATGTCACAATCACAACCAAACTATGGATATCCTCCACAAGGAAGCTATCCACCCCAGGACCATCTATTTCTGAACAATCCAACCCACCACAAGAATATCCACCAAACTATTCGCAGCCTCCTCCTTATGATAATAACAATACACAACCAGTTACTGATCTTTACACAGCATAAATCTGACGCTCACATAAATCGGTATTGCTAATAACTTATATTATCTGCCTATAACTAAATTATCAGATATACTCAGAAATCAGGTATTTCCATACTTAAATCGATTTTATCTCTCGATATAATGACTTTCATTCACTCATTTAAACATATAATTAGCATAATTTTTGTTTTTTACAGAGTAGTTGTAGCTATGTTAGATTTACACAGTTTTTTGTGTTTTGATTTCAAATTATCGAGAAAAATTTCAGATATTTCTTACGTGCATGGGTAACACTTATAACATAATATCTGTGCATGCAACAAACAGATTGCTACTGCATTGTTTTGCCTCTATCTTCTTCATATCTTACCAAGAATAATGGAATTTTCACTTCATACTTTGAATATATATTATAAACACATTATTGATGTCATTTATATTGTTAAGTCAAAGAACAAAATTTCATGAATATGGTTTACATGTCGAATTGGCAAAAAGAGCGGATTTTGTATGATTTACACGACAAATTATAAAACTTTTTATCAAAACTTTATCTTATCTTTTCTGCAGGGTTATGAACGCTTATCTATTAGTAAAAAGTGAAATTATCATAATTATAAATGAGGTATATGCAAGAATATCGCGAAGTTTATTAGAAATGTATTTGACATGTAAATTAATTTACAATTCATTTGTTTAATGTCCACTGATACTCAAATTTTGGGCGAAAACGCCATCATTTCTGACCAAAATCTCTTCGAATTTATAAGGGAAACAGCTGAGTTACCAGAGGGAACCGAAAGAATCTTCATTCAACCAAAGGAAGATAATTCTGTTCCAAAAGCTGTGGAAAAGTCCATAGGAGGCATCAAAATTGAGCGCAAAGCCGGAATTGTAATTAGCGTTAAACCAATTGATGATGAAATCAAAAGATATCAATTCGTTTTTACAAATCCGGAGAAAACAGAGGCGAAATTTATTATTCCAACAGATGTAGCGAAAATTTTATATATTTCCCTCGGTTTCAGGAACCCAGTCGAGTATTTACCCGTTAAACTTGCATCTCGTGATTTCGAATTTCAAGCTTACATCAGTTTCGCGCGATCAAACCAATACAAGAAAGACAAAATCTACTTTGATAAAGTTAAAATCAAAAGAATCAATGTTTCAGAGTCATCACGCACACCACAAAAAATCTTTCAAGCAGTTTTCGACACGTTCCAGTTGAACAGGATCAGAAACATGTACCGCTTCTTGCGCATGGCGGGTGCTGAGTTCCCTATTGGCATCAAAGATCCATTTATTGATATGGATGAAGCAGGAGCAATTTCAAATGATGTATTCACGGAATTCAAGTTGGATCTCTGCAGGAGCGAATTAGATGCACTTCCAGATCCGAATTTGTTCGATGAAAACGAAATCCAGCTACCAATACCAATTGCCGTATTCATGGTTGAAGGATTGGCATTCAACCAGACACAAGACGAAATGGGTTATGTTGAGAAAAAATTCTTGCAGACAAAGACAGTTTACAGATTATTGATGCCAGCAATGATGCCAGTTGCTTTAGAGTGCCGCAAGGATGCTCCAGGACTTGCAATCGCGACATTCACAGATTATATGGATATCACGGCAAAGGATATTGCAGTGAGATTTAGCGCTCTTTTGCAGTATTTCTCGACTCCAGTTAATGGCTCAAAGCGTGCCTACATTGCCACATTCACAAATGTATTGTATAACATCATCAAACAGGAAGATATCCTCGCACTTAATCGCACAGAAGATTACATCACTGTCATAACAAAGCAACAGAAGCTTTCAGATAAATTCGAAGAATCAAAACAGCAAATTGTTGAAAGGCGTATTGATAAAAAGAACGAAACTCGCACAGATGGACTCACTAACTTCCAAGTATTTATGTACTGCATGTCGCAAGTCAAACGCGAAATCAATGATATATATGAAGCATTCGAAGACAAGATGGACGATTTCTATGAAAAATGCGCATATTATGAATGCCCAGTTTGCAGTTTGCAGTCATGCAACTATGCCCACTCTTGCCCGCCAGGCAGCCACAGCGGTGCCAGAGCCTCCTTCAAGAACAGCAAAGGCGAAGAAGTCATGGAAGAAGAATTACCTGGACTAGATCAAAACAATAAACCAACAATATACCACAAAGTTTTCTATGATTGCTGCGGCGTTGTCTGCGTTGAAACAGACCCAGGCTGCGAAAGAACAGCAACACACACGATGCCAACCGATGATAATAAGGAATATCACATCTGGTCAAATTATGAATGTGATCCAAATGGTATGTTTTGAGACTCATTCTCATTGTCTTTTTATAAAATATTAAATTTAATTCGATAAATTTGTTCTACGTTCACCCGTGCGTAATTGATAAGTTTACATCAGAAAAGTAACGTCTATTATCGTGACTCCCCTGCCTATTGGGGTGGTAAAAGTATGGGAAATCTGGGTAAAATGAAACAATATTTAAATTGATCAATTGAGGCCACCATTAGGCAGCCAGTTTAGGAAAAGATATATAGATGATTAGAATAAGTTTGTTGCTGCTTTTTTTTATTCTAGGTACTGACAATAAATATAAACTCTATATTAAGACTCTATTAGGAGGATCTTAGAACTTGATTTCCTTAACCTTTTCCCATGGGAGATCGATATCAGTACGACCGAAGTGGCCATAAGCGGCTGTCTGGGCGTAGATTGGTTTAAGGAGATCGAGGTCGCGGATGATAGCGTATGGTCTGAGATCGAAGTTCTTGTTGACAATCTCGACGATTTCCTCATCTGTCTTGCCCTTGCCTGTGCCATATGTATCAACGAAGACGGAGAGTGGGTGAGCAACACCGATAGCGTATGAGAGCTGGACTAAGCATCTTGAGCAGAGGCCAGCGGCGACGAGAGACTTAGCAACCCATCTGGCAGCATAGCAAGCGGATCTATCGACCTTAGATGGATCCTTGCCGGAGAAAGCACCACCACCGTGAGCGCCCCAGCCACCGTAGGAATCGACGATGATCTTTCTGCCTGTGAGGCCGGAGTCACCGAGTGGACCACCGATGATGAATCTGCCTCCTGGGTTGATGTGGAGGATTGTCTTCTCGTCGACGAGGTCCTTTGGAAGAACAGCATCGATGACGTGGTTCTTAACCTCGACGCGGAGCTTCTCGAGTGTGACATCATCTGTGTGCATTGTGGAGATGAGGACTGTGTGGATTCTGATTGGCTTGAGAGCACCGTTTGTGCGCTCGTACTCGACAGTGACCTGTGTCTTGCCATCTGGGCCCAAGAATGGGAGTGTGACGTTCTTGCGGACCTCTGTGAGCTTGCGGGCGAGCTTGTGGGCGAGAACGTGTGTGAGTGGGAACAACTCTGGTGTCTCGTCTGTAGCGTAGCCGAACATGATGCCCTGGTCGCCAGCGCCGAGTTCCTCAGCAGTCTTGTTGAGGTGGACGGCCATAGCGATATCAGCGGATTGCTGCGACATGGAGACCATGACAGCGCATGTGTCAGCATCGAAGCAAAGCTTGGATGATGTGTAGCCGATATTTCTAACAGCATCGCGAACGAGTTTCTGGTAATCAAGGTGAGCGTTGGATGTAAGTTCACCTAGCAAGCAGACAATGCCTGTCTTTGTGCATGTTTCGCAAGCAACCTTTGATGTTGGATCCTGAGCTAAGCAGGCATCAAGGATTGTGTCGGAAATGATGTCGCACATCTTGTCTGGGTGGCCTTCTGTGACAGACTCACTGGTAAAGAGGAACCTCTGTGTCATCTCTTTTATAAAAATGAAGTCTTTCTTTCGGAAAAATTTACCCATTCAATTTTCATAGCCACACATTCAGAGCCAATCATATTTCAACATATACACCACATTTGAAGGCGTTTTAAAGCATAAAAAATTTAATAGCAATTTTGGTCAGATGACCATCTCTTTAATACTTTAATTCTGATCAAAATTACCACACAGGGAATTAACTGGGCCCATATACATGGAGAAAACACTGTCTCCACTTGTCTTTCATAAACCCCTCTATCAAAAAATCGATAGATTTTCATTCAATCGATGCGGTTACTATGAAGAATGACTAAAAGCGAGCTAACGCGTAATATATCCATGCTGTATAGCAATGGGAGGGTATTTATCTGCGAAATGTGTTATTAAAATTATTTTGGCCGAATGTACAGCTAAATTTTTTTTATCGTTGGAAAAGATGTGTTTTGGGTGTTTGGAACGAATATGTGTGTAGTTGGTCATGCGTACGTTGTGTCATTGCAATGCGTGCGGAATTCTATCTGTATTCGTATATTTCAATACATCAAATTACAATTTTAAACAGCGATTGCATTCGAAATATGCTTTATGGAATGCAGTACCTTAAAATATTATGCTTAAATGTGTGAACTCTTTCGATCAATTCATTTTGTTCGATATGTTGTTAAAGCACAATATCTCTGTTATGGGGATATTTCTTCAACATATTGTAACATGTGTGTAACAATTAATGATTGAAGTTACGATTTTTTAAAATTATTAATCGAAACAACTCTTTTCTTCTAATTTTAATACTGTAAATATATAATACAGCTACTAGAGAACATGGTTTGTTACATAATTAACTGAAACAATCGATTATTTGAAATTTCTGAAAATATTGAAACAAATCATTAATATTGATGTGCACAATCTAGAAATACAATTTTGAGTCAATTTGTTAGCTTAATTACTTTGTTACACATCTATATTGATATTATATTGAAATATATCACAAATGATAGATATTTTTAAGCGATTTTCAAGGCATAGTTTTAAATCATGTTTTACAATATTGTTATAAAGTAAATGGACTCAGAAATTGATTTTTAATTTCTCGTTGATGAAAAAGATATTTTGTGGGGAAAACGATTATTCCTAAAAAAACAAAATGGCGTCCTTAAGTAAGGGTGCTTTGGCAATATGCAATTATCTCAAGGACAAATATTTCACAGCGGATGATGAGGAATTTTTCAACCTATATTCGGAAGATATTAAAATCGAATATATAAATGTGAATAATTCTCAAACATTTAGTGGAAAATACGAGTTAGCAGAATTTTATCTCGCCATTAAAGGCATTGGAAGCGTACAAGTTCAGGGGTATAATGTCCAAGAATTACCAGATTCTTATGGTTGGTTTAATGTTACACTGTTTGGGACCGTCAAAGACTCTGAAAAGACACACGGTTTCATTTCTACAATATATGTTAGTTCAGATCTTGCTCATCAAATTGCTTCAATTCAATATCAAATATTGAAGATTTTCTAATCCACCATTCACATACATTGTTATTATCTTTGTTATTTTGAATATAAAATCTATTGTTTTTAGACTTCAATAAAATATCTCAAAGAATATAATGCTTTTGAGGCTATAGTATATGAGACAATGAGGTGGAATACAAGGTTGATGTATTTCCATATTGAATTTTCTGTCTTTTTTAATAATTTATTTCCAAAATACCCTTCCTTCCCTAACATTGGAAAATTTTCATGACCCATGAACTAAAAAAACAAATTTTGTTACGTAAGTCGAAATAAAACTTAAATCATTGAAAGCAAACAATGAGATGTCAATATGCACATGTTTCTACATATGAATACATGCTTAACACCGTGCAAAATAAGAAGATTGAAATTTTTATAAAATTTAGAATTTAGTTTAAAAACTTTCTTACTTGTTATAAAATAGCTATTGGCAATGTGGTGTTCACATGTACGAAAATATTATTTTTAATTTTGTAAAAAGAAGAAAATTTAAGATTTATCTATGAAAATATACTTGATTTAACCAAATACTAATATAATATTAAGCAGCATCTACACATTCTATTTTATGTTATATTTGTTAAATTTTAGCAATTCTGATAATGGGCAATTAAATTTTTATATGCAAAGTCGGCGAAACTCGTTTTTTAACTCACTGGATTAACTTTTTGCTAAGTTATTGAACCCTAATGTACAAAATCCTGTTGTGCATGATATATTAAAGAATTAGCTAACAAAGTATATATTTCAT